>PYFS01000636.1:0-134620 GCA_003671545.1 Ophiognomonia clavigignenti-juglandacearum | reverse complement strand
AAAAGTCTCCGGCTCCCCCGGGGTTTTGTCTTCCGGGCCCCCGGGCCCGGGGGTTGGGGGTCCCCCCCCCCCCCCCCCCCTTTTTTTTCCCCCTTTTTTTTTTTTTTTTTTTTTTTTGGGGGGGGGGGGGGCAGACAAGACAGGTGTCAGACGTGTTGAGCCGCATCACTATCAAAAACCCTTACATATGTCGAAGTCATCCTTGCTAACCGCCACACGCACACTCATATAGGAACGAAGACTCATCGATGAGCCAGCTGCTGGCGAGCTGCAGATCGCCATCCATTCCACAGGCATATGCGGCTCAGATGTATCCTACTTCAAGAAATTCGCCAACGGCGACCTGTGCGCATGCCAGCCCTTGTCTCTCGGTCATGAGTCCTCGGGCGTGGTCGTCGCCATTGGCCCCCAAGTGAGCAACCGGTTTTCCATCGGCGATCGCGTGGCCCTCGAGGTCGGGGTGCCCTGCAACCAGTGCGGCATCTGTCGCAAAGGGCGGTACAACCTCTGCAAGAAGATGCGCTTCAGGAGCAGCGCAAAGAGCTTCCCTCATTTCCAGGGCACGCTGCAGGAGAGAATCAACCACCCGGCCGAGTGGTGCCACAGGTAAGTCTCGCCCACCCGCCCCCCGGCCTTCTCCTCCCCAATCCACCACGCTTATCGGCCCTCCCATTCTTTCACTGACCCACCACCCATCGGAAGACTCCCCGACCACATAAGCTTCGCCTCCGCCGCGCTCCTCGAGCCCCTGTCGGTGGCCATCCACGCGCTCAACCGCGGCCGCCCGGCACCCGGCGCGACCGCGCTGGTCCTCGGCGCCGGCGCCGTCGGCCTGCTGACCGCCGCCATGGCGCGGCAGTCCGGATGCACGGCCGTGACCATCTGCGACGTGGACCAGGGCCGGGTGGACTACGCGCTGGCGCACGGCTTCGCCACGCACGGGTACGTCGTGCCCCGCGCGCTGCACTCCTCGCCGAGCTCGGCATCAGTCGTGTCGTCGACAGACGGCGGCGGCGGCGGCGGCGCCGTGACACCTGTGAGCAGCAGCAGCTCCTCGGGTGGTAGTAGTATTAGTGTGTATGACGAGTTGGACAGCCGGCTTGAGAGCGCGAAAAGCCTGGCGCTGGACATTCTTGCCGTGGCTAGAACGGCGTCGTTTGCAGAGGATGGGCAGGAGGAGGAGGACGATGAGGACGAGGGCGTGGACTTGACGTTTGAGTGCACCGGCAAGGAGACGTGCATGCACACGGCGCTGTACGCGACGAAACCTGGTGGCAAGGTGATCATGGTAGGCATGGGGACGCCGATCCAGACGCTGCCTATGTCGGTTGCGCAGCTACGCGAGGTGGATATCCTGGGCATCTTCCGGTATGCTAACACGTATGCCACCGGCATCCGGCTGCTGAGCGCGTCCAAGCAGTGTGGTGGGAAGGGCGGGGGCGTGGGGGCGCTGCCGAGTCTGGATAACATGGTTACGCACCGCTTTAAGGGCTTGCATCGCGCTCAGGAAGCGTTCGAGCTGGCGGGTCGTACGGTGGATGATGAGGGGCGGTTGGTGCTGAAAGTCGTTATTGAGGCATAGAACTGGTCTGGTAGATTTTGATGTTTCTTGAAGGAAAATGGGAACGGCGCTATGATAGTATACAGAGTATAAAGTAGTCTTTCCTGAGAGTCTGTTTGAGCTCTAGATACCAAAGATGATTAATGACACTAATGTTGACTCGATTCTACGTCCCCTCTGAATGGTGGACTTACTGGTGATGAGAACAAGCCTAAAGTCCATATGTTCGGACGGTCAACCCTCCACATCGAGAAGCACGGCACTGTGCGACAACGCGTCGATTCGAGTGCCAACTGGCATCAAATGTTCATGTAATCTACCTTCGGTCTATGTGGTATGACCTTGCCTCTCCTTTCCTTTTCCTGGACCAGGAGAAACACATAAAACTCCAGACCGTGCTTTGATGTCACGTGCCTATGCTGCCTCAACGCCCTGGACTCCTGCCAGACCTCAAACGCCGACCTGAACCCGAAATTCTCCAAGTCTGACTGTAAAGAAACTGTAAACAAGTCTACATCATCAAATCTCCAACACCAGATTGACCGGTGCCGAATGGGGCGTACGACAGAGCAGCAGTTTGCTTCGCTGCAGCCTTTCCAGACTCGATAGCGGAGAACTTCTTTCCCACGTCCCGGGTTTCGTTGGCGCGGCTCATCAACACGTTCAGGAGCATGATCGTGTCCACATCGTTCTCCTCACGTATGAGTTCAGTCTGAAGCTCCTCCGCGTTGGCAGACTCAACAAGACTGAGACGGTGGACGAGGGCTTGGATCAGTCGAAGAAGCGTCTGGGAGTGCTCGGGATTCGCTGTGCTGTCGCCCTGGGCTCCCTTTTGCAGATAGGTAATAAGGAGATCGATGCGGGATTTGAGCATCTTGATAGCGTTGGCCTTGGTTTGGACCGCAGCAATCATGTCCTCGTCTTCCTTTGTCAGAGTCATAGAAATGGCGTCGACGTTGGTGGACTGAGCAGTCTGTGTTGCCTTTCCTTTTCCCTTTCCCACATCCGGCACATCAGACGTATCCTTCTTCTGGCGGACTTGTGCGGACGCAGCGTTTGTCGCACCGCTCGCCACACCGCTCATGCTGATCATCTCGGCCTCACCTGTCTCCACAACAAAGGGAATTGAGTGGAAAGTGAGTTTCAATTGGCCGTCATTGTCCTTCATTTCTTTGTCCTCGCCGTCATCTTTCGCCGCGTTGGTCGTATCGTCCACCCCATAGCTCGTTTCGTATATGGTAACTGGAAGCTTTCCACCCGAGGCCGCGCTGATCTCATCAGCGTGGAAACCAAGTAGGACGGCAGATTCGTTGCGCTCGAGAATTTGTCTGTGGATCGGCCACAAGTTGTCGCCAGGGCCACCGCGGGGCAACTGGGTGAACCAGCCCACTAAGTCGAGGTTCCGATCGATGTGGACAGCCTTCACTGTGCGACTGCGTTAGCTGGGGAGCTGGGGCAGGACTGGGATTGTGACTCCTGGAAGCAATCACTTACTCTGCTCCAAACGTGCGTCAAACCATGCCAGATCCAACTCGATATGACCACGCTCAGCAACCTGTGTCTTGATCTCGTAGGCGAACTCTATGCTGACTTCACGTCCATTCTGTTGTCCCAGCAACGCGCCAACAACAGGACCGTTCAACTTGCGTAAAGTGTGCCGGACCACATAGTCGGAGATGGCAATTAGTGGCAGCGGGTGTAGAATGACGTGCTCCATCTTGACTAGATCGATTGGTTACAGAGACTTGGGTCGATTGTCGTTGAGACTTGAGCTTGACGCGCTGGTGATGATGCGTCTGGGAGGCGACTCGCCCGAAAAATAGCTGCGGTAGAACGGGTTGCGACGAGGAAATTCGTGAGAGTACTGGGCATGCGCGGGGATTACAGGGAGGTGTCCGTCGGCAGGCGAGGACGGGGAGATGTCCCAGTAGGAGAGGCGCGTGCGGAAAGTGCGGGTGTAGTCGGGGAGAGGGCCTCTGGCGGAATTCAGCTCGAGGTTGGGTCGAGCAGAGACGCGGTTCGTGTTGATGCTGGCCGTCGTTTGCGGAGCCTCGTAGTAATCCTCGTCCTTGCCCACTGGCTTGTGCGTGATCGAAGCCTCGATGGCTGCGAGAGTCGCGTCGGCGTCGCGTTCGGCGGGAGGGGCAGGAGGGCGGTGGATGACGGTGTCTCCGGTGGACTGTTGCTCCAGCTGCGGCTGCGGCTGCTCGGTGGTCGGAGGCTGAGTGCGAAAGGGCTGTTGGGTTGTCAGCTCATAGGAAACTGCCTTGAACTCAAGGTTGGTGTTGCCTGCCTTGCTGCAGGAGGGCAGGCAGCAGAAGAGCCAAGGCATCATGTGGTCCGTGCGGCATCTAGAGGCGCTAGTGAGGCGCTAGTGAATGTGTTTGTTTGCAAATGGAACTCTTGGACTTAGTGGGGCAGGTACAAGGAGCTGGGAGCTAGGGCCAGCATTGGGAGCTATGGATACCCCCAGTAACTTTTCTACAGGGGTTTACAGACCCCTGACTTTAAACTTCCCACAACTTTGATGGGTAAGAGTTAATACCTACTTTTTAGGTACAGTAGCCACATATGTTGAAAAGCCCTCCTTCTGCATTGACAACTACTTCGTGTGGCATCCGAGCTCTGAAAAATCAAGTCTGCTTCAACTGGTCTACTTGACAGTGATCATGCTCTGGATATCCTCTACTTCCACAGGTGTGCGTGCACATGTTCTCTAGGTACTTCAGACACTTTCTAAAACTCTGGTATGGTAAAAGTCAAGCTTTTCCATGGTAAACTGACCTCCTTCCTGGGTGTTTACGTTACTGAAATTTCCGAATATCTACAGAGTACAGTGCAGAAGAGTAGATTCTCACCTGGGCAGCCACATTTACACCGCAAATCTCCCTCTTTCCTTCTCCATGTTTCCAGGTTCCACCCGCCATTGTGCTTAGCAATGGGCCCATCATATTTCCGAAAGCTTCTTTAGAGTCTGATAAAGATGAAAACATCTACTTTCTGCTCTACTCTGGAAAATGGAGGAGGGCAGGATATGCATTAGTCGTACTCGCCGTCTTATTAAGCATAAGAAGAGGCTCTCGAAATCTGTTGGGAACTGAATGCTTGAGAATATTGAGTACAGTTTTATATATAAGCAAAATTCATCCTCCCTGATTATCAATCCGGTATTATATTCAATCCTTCTTGACGAATGGAATGTACTGTACTGTAATACTGTTTGTGGAGAGCTGGTTCAAGAGTCAAGCCTAGGTGCATAATTACAGGTAGATATCAGCATGTGTTTGAATCTACTAAAAGCAGGCAGCTGTAGCTTTATATTATGACACGGTCTATTAATATTTTCTAACGCGGAACAGTATCAGGGTCCATGGATATGGCTTAGTCGGCGGGTTTGCCACAGGTTGATGTGGTTGTACTGGCGGTCTAAATTGAGTAGGACCAGAATGTTGGCACCTGGGCAGTTTTGAGATGCACATGTCTGAAATCCCAGTCTGTGGATTACTCATATTTTGTACGCTCTTGCAGCACCTCAAGAGGAATAAGAAGGTGGTGTGTGTATGTAAATTGTAATACTGCCATGTGTATATCAGAACCCAACACCAACAACCTTCGAAGTCGGAAAGGCCTGACTGTCTAAATTTTGAGCTGAACAGCGCTTCCATTTCCCATGACCTACACTTGAGCTGGTCCTTGATTGTAAACTATTTTCCAGTGGCAGTTGACACATATGTTTAGCACATTTGGAAATCTGGCTCCTGATTCTGTGCCACATGAGCATGGCTAAGAACAAACATTGTCCTGCAGCTTCAATCATAAATTTGACATGACTGTAATAAGGAAAGCCTGTAAAGCACCCTTCGCTTCCTTTCTGAGAGCCAGATCAGACAAAAGAAAAACCTGCCATGCATATGTTTTGTGGGAATACTGATTCCCTTTTGTTCGCTTGGGCAAAGGGATGCTTGGACTGTTTGGCATGGCCATGACAAGCTTTAGCTGGCTGGTGAAGTATGCTAGGCAGAAAGTTGGGCAAAGCTTTTGATCTTGATGGCAGAGTAGGATTCCTCCTATGCATCGTCGCCTTCCTTCTTCCCATTGAACCTTAGAACTGGTGAATGTAACAGCATCAAATTCCCTGGTTAGCCTTTACTTAAGAGTTGCCCATCCTCATAAGGATGAGGATCATGCATGTCCATCAACACCATCAAACCACCATGACTTCTCATATCACTCCTCAAACTGGACAGTTCAACATGTCCAACCATCCCTCCATGGCCTGCCACCAGCCGGCCCCAATTCCCAACATGGAGGTCCAGAGTGCCATACCCGCAAAGCGAGGTCCGGAAGAGGAAGTCCAGTTCGTGTCAGTTAAGCCAGTGAAGAAGGCGCGTGGCAGCCGCGAGTCTCCCCCATCTCAAATCCAGCCGACGCCACAGCAGCAGAGCAACACTCATCTACCAGGCCAGCAGCCGCATGTGAAGCAAGCAAACGATGCCCAACCGGGCGATAATGGTGTAGCGAGCGTACTCCAGGCCCCCATTACCTCGCATGACCGCGGCGTCTCTTTCCCGGGGATGGAGAGCTATGTCTTCCCACCGCCATCAAATGCGATGTCGAGTCGAACTTCTCGCAGCTCTCCGGTCCTCTCGCCACGGCAACTCCCACAGTTCGTGCTACCTCCTCAGCCACAACACACCATGCAGAACCCGTCGGGCTATTCAACGCCAGGCAGTGGCTACCAAGGGCCTGTGCCGCCACCACAGTTCCAGTTTCCATGGGGCATGTCTGCGCTGTACCCACAGCCTGGACCGGTGCATGCTGAAGCATATGCGAATGGAGCAGCGCATGTACCGGCAGTGCAGCCTCAGCATACGGGGTCACCGGCGCGTTGTATCGAACCTGGGTCGGCCATGGACATCGACGACCAGCCGCTGAGCATGACAACTGCTCTCAGAAGGCCAGAGCACAGTCGGGCTCCAACTCCAGTATCACAACCCGAGCCCCAAGGTTTGGGACCACAGAGTGGACAAGTTGCCAGTGGTGCACAGGATGGTCTTCGCAGCCGACCAGAGGAGTCATCACTAATGCATCAGGGTCCCTCCAACCAAGCCAACCATGGAATTCCACAGAATTTGCAGCAGCCTTCTCCACGACAGAAGACGCAGTCGCATAAGCAAGACCCTCCCCAAGCGCAGGTCCCCTCTCGAGTTCAGACTCCGTCCCAGGCTCATACTCCGCCTCCCACACCGAATGCCGGTCAGGCACAAGCGCAATCTCAACCCGACTCCAACATCCACAGCATCCATCACGCCATGGGAGTTCATCAACTGCCGACGGGCCAGCCGGCGGCAAAGGCGCCGTGTGCCATTTGCGAGCAGATGCGCCAACAATTTCTATACAACCAAGCCAACGGTCTTCCAACGGGACACCTCGCTCAGATGCAACATGGCTGGCACAGTCAAGGCCAAGTACCGCAGATGCATATGGGCCACCTGCCTCCTCCAGTGGCGGCTGGCTATGGTATGGTGCCCAACATATACCCGGGTTTCCAACAGAGATACCAACCTCTTTCCCTTGGGCCTCTTGGACATCTTCCCTTGGGTTATGGGATGCAGTCGATCCCGTTGCAAATGCAGATGCAAATGCAGAGACAGGCTGCTTCTAACATGCCAGGGGCCGAGCCTTCGCACAACGGTCTTCCCCAGAGCCCACAAGGCCAACAGAACCAAGAGCAACAGCCGGCCCAGGGTCAAGTCTTCCAATTCGCGTCTGGTTCTGGTCAACCGCAGCCTCCGCAGTATATCCAGAGCCAACTACAGCCAATCCCTCAACAAGCCATGCTGCAAAGACCCATACTGATGCACCCACAAGCACTCGCACCACAAGCGCCTCTTTCCACCTCGCTCGAGCAATTTCCAGCGCCAGACCCAGCTACCCAGGGACCACAAGCCACCCAACAACCCTCGCCACCCGCCGAGCCACCAAAAGAGCACTCCCCGAACCTAATTGTCGACATCGCCGAGACATGCGAGGAGCTCTTCCCGTGGGACGAGGTGGCCAAGCGGCACGGCGTGACGCGCGTAAAGGTGGTGGAGACGTTTGGCGCCGTCATCCAGCTGCCGCTTCTGCGGTGCACGGGCGACAAAAAGAAGCACGGGAAGCTGGCGACGAGCCGCCTGCGCGAGTACACCAAGGCGAAGAAGGATGCCGAGGCGCAGAACGCGGCCGAGGCGGCGAATGCGGCGGCGAGGGCGAAGAAGAAGACGACCAAGGCGCCTGCTGCTGCGAAAGCTGCGGCTCCGGCTCAGCAAGCGAAGAAGAGCAAAGCGGCGCAGCCTCAGGAGAGTCAAGCCCAGGCGAACCAGGTCCCGGCAGCTCAGAACCAGAGTCAGCAGGCAATACAAGCGCAAGCAGCCCAGATGCAAGCAGCACAGAACCAGGCGATGCAGGCCCAGGCCCAAGCAGCAATGCATGCAACTCAAGCCCAGAACCAAGCTATGCAGGCTCAGCAGGCCAGCCAGATACAGGCGACCCAGAGCCACCTCAACCAAGTTTACCCACCGCAATTTCAGCAGCATCAAGACAACAGACCCACGCTGCCAGGCGTCTTCGAACTGGCCAACAATATGTCGCCTTTAGGCCTCCCCTCCAACCATGCAAACGCCCTCACAGGACCATGGCAGCAGCAGCAGCAGCAGCAGCAGCAACAGCAAGCACAACAACATCAACAGTAACGCTGCTGCTCGCCACTCATGAGGGTTTAGCGCAGCTCATCGCTGCAACCTAGTAGAGCCCAGTAAACGACCGCCACTCCTCATCCGTTCAGCAACGCATCCCAATCCACCTCCCTCCCCAGGTTCTCCGCCACCCACTGCTCATACATTCCCGGCCAGCGACACCCGACCGCCGGATCCATTGTCCACTCCCTCCCTGCCTTGCCCAACTCAACCATCTGCACCGCCATGAGCGCATGCAGCCGCCGCTCCAACCGCCGCACTTCGGCACCCGCCACCACCACCACCGCATGGTCCTCGCCCTCCTTCTCCTTTGCTCGCGTCATTGCGGCAGCAGCGTCGTCACGGACCCGCGCCATCTCGGCCGTGTACTTGGCCCGGATCTGCGTCTGCCGGTAGGATGGGTCGCAGGGCGCGCAGGTGCAGGGCAGGAAGACGCGGTGGGCGGGGAGCACGCACTTCTTGGGACAGCGGGGGCCCGACCAGTGGATGAGGTAGTGCGAGCAGAGGAGTTTGGTGGCCGTGCCGGGGCACATGACTGGGTTTCTCCTGAATGGGACGGAACTGAGTGCTTGCTGTATTGTGTGGGCTTCCTTGCTTGTACTGCATGTGTTCTTTTGGTACAGGAGTTCGGAGGGAGGCTATTGTGATTTATTTTTGATAATGTTGCTTGGCCTCAAATCTCGCGGGTCCGGTCCAAGAAGGCGTTTGTGGGAAGGCATAGTCAGTCGTTTGCTCTTGACCGGTTTTGGGGCGTTGGCATCTGTTGGTACGGGGGGAGGGGTTGCTTGTGATCCAAGAATCCAGGAACGTGAGGTTCTTGTTGACACACAGTTGAGAACCAAGAGTCCAGACAAAGGGATTTTACTTCGCAGAGAAGGAAGGCCTTCTTCGTTGTCGAGGAAGAAATAAACCCGTAGTTGGTCCGTGATTGTCTCAGTGATGTGTCCAACGTCTGCGCCCAATTCCTTCCCTCGTGACTGGTCGTATTTTTTGCAGTGTCACAAAGGATGTCTCTGCCAGTCTGGTGACAACGGTGAGCAACCAGATCAATGCATGAAAGGTATGATTGTTTGAGAAGAAGGTAGAAGGAACACAGGAAGAGATGGAAAGGCGCAGGTACCCACACACTCAGGCACAATCCTTTTGTGCTCTTCCGTCTTACCATCTTCTTTCTTATCTTCCGGGCTTTTTTTTTTCTTCCCCTTCCCGACCATGATAAAACCCCTCGTCCCGTGATCATCTTTCCAATGGTAATAATAAAATGACCTCTCTGGTAATATTGGTCGGGGTAAGCTCCCGAGCTTTCCTCCCAAGTCCCAACTTCCCAACCACCAAAGACGGAAGAAATGGATCTCATCTGGCGCTAGCTCGACAGCTTCATCGCAGTCCCACCGGGCATCATCCCTGGCCACCGACTCATTCGCGCGCGAACGAACTTGCGTGTTCCTGGCGCCAGCAAGTCCCGAACGGCCGCGGGAACCATCGACAAGAAGCCGCAAAATTAGGAACCACCAACGGCCGCGGCGTATGTCGCTAGTCCTTCGGTAAAAGGGATCTAGCTGCCCGCCGTCGTTGGGATCCCCCGGGATGGAAACCACCAACATTGCCGCTCGGGGCACCAAAAATCTCGAGCTCGGGATCGTCGGCCGTCAAGAAATGATGTCGCACATAATGACAGGCTTGACACTGCAGAAACTCAATTTGAGCCTCTCAGCAAATGAGACGCCGCACCACCAATGGTCCTTTCAAGTTCACTTCCAACGACGCCACACCGTCACGATTTGATGATTTGGATGGCCTCTCAAGACCACTCCTGTATTTCATATATTCATTTTCTTTCTGTGGCTTATCTTGTTGTTGCTGCGAAGGGCGGGCTATCATTGCTCATTGGCCTCAGTTCCCCTGTGCTCGCTTCCTTCAATATCGGGTCTTTGGTAACGGCCCCGGCCATACATTTTCGTCGTCGTCGTCCTTCTTGCCATGTGGGACCTCAAACACTGCCTGATACGTGGGCGTCGGCACCGGCAACTCATACGTATTCCCTCCTGGCCCCAACCCCCTTCCAGATTCGCCCCCGTCCATCTCGAAAAACTCCACCTGCCCCGCCCCACCACCGGGGCTCCTCCCGGGACTCCTTCCGGGGCTTCGGAGCGCGGCTGTTGACTGGCTCCGATCCGGCAGCTGCAGCGCGATCGAGGACGTCTTCCGTTTCCTGTTGTGGATCTTGCGCCGGATCGAGCGCGGCACGAGGTTGTGGTAGAAGTAGTCACGGAAGGCTTTCGTGGTGCCGAAGACTATAAAGGCGAGGATGCACGCCGATACGCCGGGGATGAAGGATTTGATATCGCTAACGGCGTTGCTGGAGCGCAGATTGACCGTGTCGTCGGATGCGACCTCGTCGTTGCCCAGGGCAAAGTTGATTTCGGACGCGATGATTACTAGCTGATATGCTCTATGCTAAATGGTTAGTTCACAGTGTTGGGACAGTAGGGGCATGGCTGTGGCGGTGGGCGAGGGTACGGGTGAAAAGCTTACGCTAACCCGGCGAAAGCCAGGGTGAAGCGAACGACCAGCCAACTGTCGTATATGCTCCTTTTATGCAGAGGCGTACCTCCTATGGAGCTGGAAAAGGTTCCTAAGCTGTCGTTCTGTCCGCAGTTGCCACCGCTCTCATCAGCCAGAGAACGATCTGCGTACTGTACATGCCAGGATACTTCAGCCTGCGTCGACACGTATTTGGCCAAAATAGCTAGCAAAAGCACAACACCGATAGCGAGAGAGGTGCCCACTGGGAGAAGGGTCAGTATTGGCGACGACATATGTAGTAGGAGGAGCACTCGGCTTACTGAGTACGTTGGCCGTGAAATAGAACCCGACCAAGTTGGCCTGCAGAAATTTGGTCCGCATGAGGCCCACCTGAAACATAGGCAGAATGACTGCTGTTGCTTTCGCAGCGTGGCTACCATGCCGCCCGGCAGAGTGGTTCGCCTGCAGCTGGTAAATCGAGTAGGCTAGCTGAGTAGCCCTAGCATATTGGTCAGTGACTGCGGGAAAGTAACCAGAGTAGATGTTGGGAGCTGGCTCACCATGAAACCGTAAGAATGGCTTCAGCATTATAACAATAAAATTCTATTTGGCTCATTAATACATTTAACTCAACCCTACGAAACGGGAGGGGGGAGGGGATGCTCACGGATGTAGAAAAATATGATATCAATTCCCACGGATGGCCCAGCTATCGACAGCTCAGGATTTCCGCGGTTGTCCCTGACATAGTCGAACTGCTCTAATTTGATACTTGTCCATCTCAAGTAGGTGTGAAGCTGCTGGGCCATGGAAGCCAGAGTTGACAGCCCCGTGTAGAAGGCGAGCATAGCCACATCTAGAAAGACCAGGTCAGCACAGCTGCAGTCGCACTAAAAAAGAAGCAAAGCCATCTATCTACTCACAACTCTTCCATTCCCGGTGAGCTATCGTTGCCCATAGCAGGGCCACACTTAATGAAAGGCACAGGGTGCTATAGACGAAGACACCGGCCGCAGCGGGAATCGCATAAGGTGGAAGCTCTGGGCCTACACCGGACATGGCGGAGACGAAGACACTTGTGGCCGATACATCTGCCCAGGAACAAGTGATCCAGGACAGTCAATGAATGGTAGAAGGAGAAGAAAGTGGGTCAAGTCAAGTCCACGAAACCGGGTGTGGGTATAAGAAAAGAATCAGAGCGAGTGTAGGGAATAGAACAGGCTGAACTGGATTAAGAACCGGCTAGAGACGAAAGGAAAAACTGTGCTAGGTCAAGTTGGGTGACGGGACAGAGCAAAAACATGATGCATATACGAAGAAGAAGAATAAGGAACTCGAATCGACTGAGCAAGTCTGGCAAGACTTTTCCCAGCTACCTGCGCCCGACCTACCTACCTACCCCCCGACAGGCCAAGGAGGGCATGGTTGAAGGGAGACCGGCTGGTTGAGCTGAGTAATCTGACGGCTTCAAAATATGTGGCTGTTCGCTCAGGGGTCGAAAAGTATATCGTGTGGATCGTTCTTGGGAGAGCCCGGGAGTGGTGCAGGGATCACACAAGGCCAGCCACGAGGGTTTCGAATTTTGCGACTCGATGTCGTCGGCCCTGATGGAATGGTGGAGTAGTTTCAGCTTGAAGCAAGCCCGTGGAAGCAGCCGAGGCACAACCGAGTCGATATGATTAGCTGCAGCATCTTTCTTCCTGTCCCGGCATGTTGTCCTGTACCTGTTTAGAGTCCTCCCGCCGATGTGGTTCCTTAGATAGGCCTGGTGGCTGCCCAGTTGCTACCAAGATGGTCATCGTGAAGCATTTGGAACGTCGAGAAGTTGACCTTGACGAGACTTTTCGGCCCCGTTTATCTGCTGCAACCAGCCAATTGCAGGCGCCCACCGCTAAACGATTCATGAGAGACCGCGGCGCAATGTGTGAGTTCCAGCAGCCACCATCACTAGCTCTATGCACGGATTACCGCACACAGTAGTCTAACCCCTGGGCAGCCACCGTCCGTCTGAACTTCTTGTTTATGCACTATTTACGTAGGCAGATTGGCAGATCAGCCGCATGTCAATGCACAAAATGAGACAAAGAAGATTGTGGTCTGATGTACTTGCTTCGGCGATGCACGCGCGGCAGAGTCTGGACGACATATTTCGTAATGTGGTACAAAAAATATATGCGATGGACATTATTATCCTGCACACTGCAGACTCGGCAGAGGCCAACCAAGATTGACAACCTCAGGATCTTCGCATGACAAGAAATTTTGGCAGGCTGTGCGTACTATAACCGTAGCTATGGGCCTGCCGCTTGGACTGCTGTGCAGGCACAGACATCGTGTTGTGTGTAATGTGGTGGTATTCGGTAACTCCTACCGAGCCCCAAGGATGAGGTTGTCATAGACTGCCCAAGTAAGTACTTTTATGCCTAGGTAATTAGACGTGGCAGTTCGAAAACATCTACTTTGTACTGTACATACCTTGACACTATGCGCCGTTTGGCAATTGACCCGATTGGAAAGCCCCCTGTTCCCAAGTAGGTCCGACGGGAAATGCGTGGTCTCGCCCTCAACAAGTGCCGCTGAAATTTAGCGAGGGGCTTTGCAAGTTTGGCTGTCAAATTGGGTGAGAATCCGAAGTGGACAGAGTGCCTCAAGAACGCCCAGCTGGTTACCGAGAGGACCCCAAGCCGGATGGTGATTTTGACAGCCTGGCAGGAGGCACAGCTGGAGACTCGGATAGGAGCCACATGGCTGCTTGGATATCCAGATATCTCACCGCAGCCGAATCGGCGCTAGATGAGCCTTGTGGATCGTCACAGCGTATTGGCGTGTATCCCATGCTTCTTTCATCGCAATCACAAGTGACCACCAATTCGTCCAATCTTCTGGTTCGATCGCTTGCCGGGACAACGGGACCCTGGGATACTGTACAGTGGTCTACTTTAGTCTGCCCAAACTTTGCGTCGATCTCTTGGTCCTTGGCAGGTTCAGATTGTTTTGTTCGTGCTTTGTGCTTTGTAATAAGCTGGACTTGGACGCGCGTTCTTGGACTCAGGCCAGCTAGAATGGTGGAGTTTCAAGTATCAAGTAATCCTGTCAGAATTTTGGTTGCCTCCAGCTTTAGCCACAACAGGTTCATCTTTAGGATAATACTATGGGGTGTCCGGTTCCTTGGCCAGTCACATTTAATTCTACGTGGTTTGCCGGGGTCCAGATGAAGTGATTGCGACCGGTTTCCAGATCTGTACAGTACTACCTAGGTCCCAAGCTGTTTGTATTGCTGCCACGCTGCGACGGCGTGGCAGAGATCTCCAGATGTGCAGGGTGTCCACGTTGATGCTTCCAAGGTTGGCTGAAGGTTGTTTTAGAAGTTTACAGGGGTCTCGTTCAGGTCTGGGCAATCAAGTCTAGATTTCCCGGCAGCCTGGAAATGCGCTGCCTTGTGGGGCACGTACCCCATTTTGGATTTGCTCACAGGCACGTTCCACTTCGCCGTTCCAAGGTTGCCAAAAATAATTAAACTTTCAAGCCCCACCAAGCAAACGCGTCCGTGTACCCTCCGTCAGAACGCGTCTCTGGCAACAAAGTTGACAAGTCCTCACGCGTCAAGTTTGACAAGAGGTCATGGACTACACCTAATCTTCCAACTAATCACGCAAACACCAACTCCACAACCATGGCACGCGAATTCGAGCCCGTTGTCCCCGCCGGCTGGACCAACGCCCACCGGGCCTTCCTCCAAGCCCTCCTCAGCCGTGGCACCCTTACCTTCCGCGAGGCCCAGCCCATCATGGCCGCCATCTTCACCGCCAGCGCCGGCGGCCCCGCGCGCAGCGCCGACTCGATCGACGACCGGCAGTTCCGCACTATCATGCACAAGATGCGCGAGGCCGTCGCGCCGCTCGACTACGACCTGCGCAGCGCGACGCACCAGACGACGCGCGAGCAGATCTGGGCGCTGATCAACGCGCACAGCGACCCGGCCACGCAGCTCGCCACGTCGCGCACCCCGGACGAGATCGCCTTCATCAAGCGCGTGCTCGACGCCATGTTCGAGACGTACAATACCCAGCGGCTCGAGGTCATGGCCGTCACCGCGGCGCAGGCGCGGCAGTGCGCGCGGCCGGCGAAGCGCGAGCAGAATAACGCGGACGGCGAGGACGAGGACGAGGAGGCACCGCAGCAGACGCAGATGACGGATCGGGGCTTGAAGCACAGTGAGATTGAGAGGCTATTACCCAGCATGGTGGACGAGGGCTGGTTCGAGCAGAGTGACGAGGGGTTCTACAGTCTGAGCGCGAGGTCGCTCTTGGAGCTGAAAACATGGCTGATTGAGGCATACAACGACCCGGACGCGGGCCCCGAGGCTTGGCAGCGGATCAAGTTCTGTGCGGCATGCAAGGACATTGTCACAGTGGGCCAGAGGTGTCCGGAGCGGGACTGCAATGTGCGGCTACACGATATTTGCGCAGATGCTTTCTGGCGTACTAGTAGAGCGGGTCAAGTCTGCCCAAAGTGCGAGACTGCGTGGACAGGGACGAACTATGTGGGCGAGCGGGCAGTTACAGAGACTGCTGCAGCTCAACGACGACGCCCCAAGGCTTCAAGAAGGAGCAATGGTAACAGGTCAGTAGTCAACGATGTGGTTGACGGGGATGGTGAAGAGGAGGAGGAGGAGGAGCAGTGATGAAGCGATTGCTTAATGGCGCGCGTAGCTGCGTGCACGTATTTACATTGATATCTGGCCTCAAAGGTCGGCTAGAAGGTCACGGAAGGAGGTGATCTGTGCTATACTGCTCTGCGCAGTAATACTGCGATATGGCATGATTTGCAGCACATTCATGACGGGTTGCCGCAGGAAGTTGAAGATACCCCCGCCAACACTCACATGCGGTTGAAGCAGTGCGATGACGTCATAGCTTCTGGGTCCTTTTTTGGAGGCCACCAACAATGCATACAATTTGGCATGACAGTCTCAAGATTGGTTGGATGCCAGAAGGCTTGACTTGACAGCAGCAAGCTGAGACAAAGGGTGAAAATGGTCTTCTGACAAGGAGTACACAGTACTCGAGTGGCTGTGTTCGGCATTGAAACGTCAGTTACAAACAGGCTGGTTGAGTGCGGGCTGCCTCTCGCCACACGCCACATCATTGCGACACCGCATAATACTTGGGCTGCTTGTCTGTTATAACCAAGCTTCAACTTGAGTAAATGCTCTCAGCCACTTTCTACTCACAAGCTACTTCATCTTGTTCTAGATTCGTGAATCACCCCACCTAACTCCCAACTTACGTTTTCCATCATTCGATCAATACCCATAGCGAAAGGACTGTTTCATTCATCATCGAATCTCCTCCTACCTAGAAAACACCGCCAAGATGTTGGAATTCCTGGCCTACAAGAAGTTCAAGAAGAATCGCGACAGCAAAATTCAAGCCAGGGACGAGGAGCGCACCGAGGAAGTCCGCGCTCACGCTGACGGGCCGGTGCTGACCGACGACGATGAGCGATTCTTCGAGCGCTTGACCTCCGAAGATGGCTTCTCCGACGAAGATGGCAGCCGCCCGCCGCTCCCGCCCCGCATCAAGACGCCCGACTACGCCTGGGACTCAGAGACGGATAGCTACGTTGGGCCGCGCGAGGATCATCAGGCCGCGGTGGCAGACGGGAGAGATGACACAGCAAAAGGGAAGGGCAAGGACAATGATAAGGGCAAGGGGAGGGAGCTTGAGAACGGCGCCACAACTACCGGGCTGAAAAGAGGCGGCACGATCAACCGCCTCAATCTATGGATCCGCCGGCCCAAGAAAGACAGTCTGGAGCCCACGACCGCGGCAATCCCCGCCGACGAGGAGGAGCGCGAGAAGAACGACCTTTCCCGAGTCCTCGACGACATGAATCTCGCAGCCCGCAACAACAAGACCTTCTCCATCGCTGCAGACTCGCAAGAGCTCGTCGGCAAGTTCACCGTCGTGCTCAAGGACCTCGTCAACGGCGTGCCCACCGCCGCCACGGACCTCAAGCACCTGCTCGACGACCACGACGGCACGCTCGCGCGCAACTACGACAAGCTGCCGGCCTCCATGAAGAAGATGGTCACGGCGCTGCCGACGAAGCTTACGGGGTCTCTGGCGCCCGAGCTGCTGGCTGTCGCGGCCGCGAGCCAGGGCCTGGAGCATAATAGGGACGCTGCGGCGGGCACGAGCGTCAAGGAGCAGGCTATGAATTTGCTGGTGCCGAAGAATATGTCCGAGCTGGTGACGAAGCCGAGTGCCATTGTGGGCATGCTCAAGGCGATCATGAACGCGCTGAAGCTGAGGTGGCCGGCGTTCATCGGGACGAACGTTATTTGGAGCGTCGCACTGTTCTGTAAGTACCGTCTACCGTCAATTTCGCCCTACCCGTGGTGGTCGCGTCTGGGGATTTCTCTTTGCTAATTATTTGCCCATCTAGTGCTCATGTTCGTCCTCTGGTACTGCCACAAGCGGGGTCGGGAGGTCCGTCAGGAGAAAGAAAAGGCCGAAGCCGGTGATGTGGAGGGGTTCGTTGAAGAAATGTCCGACGTCGACTCTGCGATCGGGTCCGTGTCTACTCCGCTTGGTCTGGAGTCACGGATACCGCCACCACTCCTCGAGGACGGTCCCAATGGCGGCTCGAGCTCCTCTAGGAGACGGTGATTCGGTGATTTAATATACCCGTCATCCACGGGGGAGTTGATGACAATAAATGATGATGAATGGACATTGCGAGAACGCACACGAGAGATGGGAATAAGAAAACAGGAAGCTCGCTTAGGCTAGGGAGTCGTGGTGTTTGAGTCAGCGCCGTGATGGAATAGCCCAGGACTCAATTTAAATACCCCTTTTAAATCGAGCTGATTACCCATCTACCACAGTAAGTGCGGTGGGAAATGATGCTATATTACAAACGCCGCTATGCAATCTAGTGATACCCATTCGTGGAATCCTCCATGAGAGCATTGAGCTCCTCCGTATTCCTCCTGTACAGTTCCTGTGCTTCCCGCTCCCTCTTGCTGACGAAAGCAACCTCGTCACGCAACACAGCCAACCGGTTCTTGATAGCAATGTCCTCCGAGTTGGCCAGAATCTTGAACGCATTTAGCGCATTTGTGGCCTTCTCAAGCTCTGCGGAAGAGTCCACAATCTTCTTACGGAGCGTCTCAGCGCGGTGCTTGTAGCCGCCCAAGTGCAGGTTCAGCTTCTTCTCCACCTTGGCGCCCTTCTCAGCCGACGCGACCATGGCGTCCTGGATTTCGTCGAATGTTGCCTTCAGAGCGTTCAGCTCGTCTTCCTCGTCATCGCCGTAGCTGTCAAGACCCAGGAGCCGCGAGTTGTTATCGGTTTTCGCCCAGATAGACTCAAGTTCATCTGACGTTAATGAGCTCTTCGTCTCGGCCAAGATGAGTCGACGAGCCTCAGTGAGCGCGTCATCATCAATTTGATCTAGCGCAGGCGGCGTGTCGTTGGGTTTGGTAGCCGTCAGGGGGTATTTGAACGCGTCGTTAGCGGTCAGCAGAGCCGCCTCACGCTCGATAGCTTGCTGGACTGGATCCTCAATGCTGTCTACAGCCTGGAGCAGGGCCGCGACATCAACAGAGCTTGGTCTAGGCAGATTGCGTTGCATGACTTGTGTCCGCCTCTTCCTCTCCAGCAGTTTCTGTGCCTCGCGAAGCTCGCGTTCCCTCCTGTCTCTCTCGGCGGCATCCTCAGGCAGCCCATTCGACGTGACGACAACTTCCTCTTCCTCCTCGGGTAGCTCGAGCTCCCAAGCTTGTTGCTTGGGCTTGGGAAGGGAGGCCAAGCCTTGCTTAAGCTGCTGACGCATGACCAAGGCGCTGCCCTGGGCATTCAATGCGAAATTGTCACGAGGGGTCCGCATGGGAGTCTGGCCAGGTCGCAGTGGCGTAGCACCGACTCCATTGTCCCCAGACCTCAATGGGGTAGCCATGGGATTGGGCGTGACAATGCTTTGCATCTGAGGTGCAATTGACTTGAATCCCGTGGACCCAGCACCTTCGTGAAGGGGCGTGTTCTCGCCACCAAGTAGCGACGATTTTGTCTCGGTTAATGCGCGGATGTTCCTGATCTCGTTCGCAATGTGGTCCTCGTGAGCAGGCGCTCTCGGTGTGCGGATGGGCGCGTTCGTGTTCATAGGCGTGTAGGCGTTGATCAGACCTCGAGTCGCGTCGTTGTCTCCATTCTGGGCCATGGTGTTTGCGCGCTCGCCGATCATTCCCATTTTCACGATCTCCTCGAGCTCGCCTTCTCCAACCTGAGGCGCCGGTAGGACCAGTGCACGTCTCTTGCTGCTTTGCTCTGCTTCTCGGATCTTCTGCATCTTTCCAGCTTTCAGTGCCTCGCGGTAAGATGCCGATGGAGCATCTTTGTCGTTCTTCCGCCTCTTGCGGCCAGCCTCATCTTCCTCTTCTTGTTTCCTCTTTGCCTGCGCCAGCTGCTGTTTCCTGGGATCGAATGTAGCTCGCTGCCTCTCATTCAATGTCAATTCTTCAGTCGTGTCGTAGAATCCAGGCGCAGCTTTCTTTTCAAAGGGAATGTCGGCATTGTAGTCCATCTGTCCGGCCTTTCGCGTTGTCACTTTGATGTTAATGCCCGCAGTCTTCAGCTCGCGACGCTTCTGCAGGGCGGCCAGCCGGCGGGATTCCTCTTGCTGCCGCTCACGCGCCTTGCGCTTTGCCTTCTTTCCCTGTGTGTTGGCGAGACGTGCACGCGCCTCGCTGAGCATCTCCTTTTCATCTTCATCGAGGTCGATAGTGTCAGGTCTCGCGGGCTTCGTCTCGGGGTCGGGGTCGACTTCGCCTGGTCGCAATCGTCGGACCTCATCGGCCGAGGGTGCGGATGCTTCGTCTCCTCCGGTCATGCCCAACTCGCCAGCTTCTCTCTGTTCGGCCTCGTCGAGCAGCTTCTGATATCGTTCGATGCATTGGTTCGCGGTCCGGCCCACGATGGGGGCGATGGTGCGCCATTGTGTCGGCATCAATTTAGCCAAGTGAAGCAGTTTCTCGTCCTCCTCTTTCGTGAATTCCACCTTCTTGATGCTTGGGTCCAGCCATTCTCCCCATCTTGCCTTGCACTGTTTAGGAGTCTTGCGCGCGAGCAGCGAGCTGACGCGAGCCCACTGGTTGAGACCATACTTCGAGACAGCAGCCTTGAGGACCTCATCCTCGATGTTCGTCCACACGCCTCCTTTGACGACTGGCATGTTGGGGGATCTGTTAGGAAGGCCTTTTGAAAACGGACAGGAAGCGGCGATTCGCGTTTCGTGATCTAGAAGGGCTGAGACCCAGACAGCGCGTAGAGCAAGACCGGGAAATTTAATTCCTCGGTATCGTGTGATCAGATTGGAAGACCCTCAGGAGAGCAGCTGGGTGTGGAGGTGTCGAGAAGATGGCGAGGCGTTTGTTGGTGAGGTTGACTGGAGCAAGGAATTGGCACTGAGGTCGAAGAGTTGCAGGGTACGGAGTACTTCCTCTAGTTCTCCGCTGGCCCCTGTCCCTGTCAATTCGGGTCTTGGCATTTGGCGGCAGGCAGCGCGTCATTTTGATCTGTTGTCGCGCTTTGTGTGAATTGCTTCATGCGACAAGCTGCATGACCACCCTTCGCTTCAATACTTCGTACCAATTGCTCAAGTCTACACTTGAAATTTCTTTGTTCAGTATGTCCAGTGAAAATCCAAATGATGGCCCGCCAGAGGGAGAGGCAGGGTCACCTGTTCCTCCAGCAACAGCTCCAGCATCTACACAGCAGTCCACACCAGTGCCCATACCTACACCACTGCCAATATCAGCAACTGTGGCTGGTCACTCTCCTGCCGTTTCTTCGCCTCTCAATCCAGATCAAAGCTCTCGCAAATCGCAGGCACCAGAAGAAGGCGGCATTATGGGACGTGAGAAGCGTACCAAGAAGGAGTCGCTGAAGAAACGGGAGTCTAAAGCTGCTGCCACTCCAGGAGGCACATTTGAGACAGCGCGCGCAAGTCCAGACCCGAGGCAGCTCAAGAAGAAGCTCCAGAATGTCCCGCCCGCAGAGAAGTCACCTGCGCGCTACATCCTGCCGCTTCCAAAACCTAGCGACTTCGAGCCTGCTCACGGCCCGCTGCTCGTGAAGCACCACGATACGATTGGCCCTGATGGCGAGACCATTGAATTCTTCGAGACTCAGGAACAGTGAGCAGTGATGCCTTGAAGCATTCCTGCCCCAATACTGACATTGGCTATAGTGTCTACAACAAGAAGCAGTACTACTACACCCACTGCATCGCGGACCCCAAATTTCCCTCCTCCTTTTACTACCGCCAGACCGAGCCCGAGCCCTATGGCCCCCACATGAGCTTCGAAGACGCCGCCACTCACCTCCAATTTGATAAGTCAGCCAAGCACATCACGACCGACAAGGGATGGCGTATGTCACGGGCGAACATGGCGATTCGGCAAGGCAGATGGTACTGGGAGTGCAAGATCACAAGGGGCATTCTGAGAGAGCCACCCCCATCAGGTTCGGAACAGCCAGAGTCGCATGGGCATGTCCGCATCGGCTTTGCGCGCAGAGAAGCAGCAATAGATGCACCAGCTGGCTTTGATGCATACAGCTATGGTATTCGAGACAAGGAGGGACAGAGTGTGCACATGTCGCGACCAAAGGACTTCTTCCCAAAAGGCGAAGATTTGAGGGAAGGAGATGTCATCGGTCTGGAACTCAACCTTCCATCCGAATATCTGCACCGCAAAGTCGTCTCAGGAGACTTCAATCCGGCTGTTGATCTGCTTGAGGAGGCAGATCAGGGACCTACGGAGGCAGCCAACATCGTCCGAGACCGCCTGCCAATTCGTTTCAAGGCTCATATCTACTTCGAGACCCCGGACTATCACGCAACGCCCGAGCTGGAGGATCTTATGAACCCATCACCAATGTCTGCCTCTGGCGTAGGCGCAGGCTCATCGGAGGGTCCTAACCCAAATCATCCCATCCCGTGTATGCGAACATTGCCAAATTCCTGGATCAAGGTGTACAAGAACGGCGTCGACATGGGCATCGCGTTCAGCAACCTCCTCGCCTTTCTCCCGCCAGCCTCAAAACCGGCAATGGCTAAACAGCCAGATGCGCGTGAGGGTCTAGACGATGGTATGCTGGGGTACTACCCAGCCGTGAGTGTGTTCCGCGGTGGAGCCGCCGAGGTGAACTTTGGTCCCAAGTTCTGGTATCCTCCACCTGGATATGAAAGGCAGAAGGACAAGGACGTGGCCATGTCAGGCGTGGAACAGGAGCCTACGGTCAATGTGAAGCAAGAAGCCCCGCGGCCACTGGCGGAACGCTACGAGGAGCAGATCGTGGAGGATATCTGGTACGATATCGTTGATGAGGTCGACTTCTGGATGCAGGACGGCGCCAAGGTTATTGACCGCACACGCCGAGGCACCAACGAGGAGGTTAAGGAATTCAAGGAGGTCGTCCAGGACGTCTAGAGGGTAGTTTAGCGAAGGGGAGGAGGCTGCACTTGCACTTGTACGTATACACGCCTTGGAGAGAC
Source organism: Ophiognomonia clavigignenti-juglandacearum (assembly GCA_003671545.1). Taxonomy (NCBI): domain Eukaryota; kingdom Fungi; phylum Ascomycota; class Sordariomycetes; order Diaporthales; family Gnomoniaceae; genus Ophiognomonia; species Ophiognomonia clavigignenti-juglandacearum. The sequence goes on along the minus strand of PYFS01000636.1, from coordinate 112,234 downwards.
TGAGTTTAGTATGATACCCACAGCGTCGGGCAAGATCCCGCAGCTCACGCTAGAGAGCCACAGCAATGGAGCATAGGTTTACTTGACACAGAATGTTCCCGACCCGCGCAACCTATGATTGAGACCATGTGTCCATGCAAGCAGTGCAAGCGTACAGTCTGTTAGTTACCAAGCTACAGCCGCCCCATGTCAATCACAATACACGGGCGAAGGGTAGGTAGAGTTGACGTATTTTGGCAAGGGTGATGTCAGACTATCATGTGCTCTTTCTTCGGGCATGAAAACATTGCGCTGCACAGTCTCCGTGAAATGGACCAGGGTGGCCTCGTCAAAGGACGAAAAGAAGAATCGTCGAGGTGAACTGGATAGCGAACGTCGCGAGGCCTAGAACGATCAGCAGCACGATTTCCAGCCCGAAGGTAGCCTTTCGGGATCTGGATGACAAGAGGGTCTGCTGCATCAGCTGGCGCGGCCCGTCGTTGACGGCCCTGGTGATGGAAACCTGGCCGACTTGGGACCGCGGCACCTGGCGGCGCTCGAGGAGCCGTGCGGCGACCAACGAGGTGCATATCGCGGCCTGGGCCGCGACGACGAGGCGGATAACGAGCGATCACATGATGATGGTTTGTACAGACCACGGCTCACTGAGCATGATGCTTCGCCAGACGTGGGTTGCGTGCTGGCCGCCAGTTGGGCCCTCGCCAACCCAGAGGAAGATCATGAAGGCGAGGACAATGGCGGAGCCGAATCCGATCGTGAGACAGGTAGAGCGTCCCAGGGACTGCGATATGGGCAATTGAAGGGCGGATTTTGATAATGATGGCGGGCCGCATAGTTTGGAATTGTTGCTGTCTATTGCTACCAATATGCTTATAGTTGTTGTTGATGGTGAAGTAGCACCATGATCTGACACTTCGTCGACCGGTGAGGCGTCGCCATCATTTGAAATAGGCCGTGTTGATTCGGGCTCGCGTGGGTCGCTGTGCGGCGGTCCATTGTCTAGATCGGCGAGTGCGGGTACTGAAGGAGGCACGACGATATTCGTCTCTTGTTGTTGATAGGGCTTAGGGTACCGGTACAGATAAAACGTATACGTAGTCAAAAATACTGGTGGAGTGACTGAATTGTCTAGGTCTAAGTGGGAAGACTAAAACAGGTAACCAGCTATTTAAGGTGGGAAACGGTTCCACAAATCCCAAGTCAGCCAGCCGAGGAAATAGTGACTCGTGCGTCTGAAACCCTCGTCACTATTATCGGGCTGGTCCAACAGTTGTTCCATACCAGAGCCCATAGTGGACGACATTATGCTGATAAACGATTCAATTCGGGAGGTAGGGAAACGCTGCGAGACTCTAGGTTATGAATGTGAGTCAACTTTAAGGTGAAGTCTAGATATATAGACCTTTTTATATAAATCCTGATCCACAACCAAGAAGCATCAAGCTGAATAGATACGTAGTCCCACGGCCTGACTGTTGAAAATTAACATCGCCTTAGACTAGCTGCTTTGCACCATATTGGGCTTCTTGCGTTGCGTCGCCAGATAGTAGCCTCACCTGCTTGGTTTCAATGATCGAACACACGAGACCGGGCTGAAGAGAGGTGGTCGTACATAATGATGTATAGCTTTGAACCGCATTTCAGCGTGTTTCAAGAGTATAATTCCGAGCCTTGATTAGATTTTGTCACTATATACTAGTTCTCTAGTATCGCTAGACAGACACCACGATTGCGACCAGTGTTGCATTCATTACAAGAAGCCGTGTGGACTGCAGAGACTTAGGGCTGAGCACTAATTAGAGGTGGAGGCCAGGGGCCTGAAAGATTGTTAACAACATTTATGATAGCATTGCGGACACTATAATCTGCCACTGTCCACTATCGATCAGACGAAGCTGGCCTCCAAAATTCGTTACGCTGTGGTGGGAAGGTGGCACAAAGTTGTGGGTGCCTGGAGTTGGGGTCCATAAATGCAATAGAAAAGGGCGTGGGGGGCTGACTACCTAGGTATACTCTAACGTGAGCACGCTTGTTTGTTGAAGGAAATCTGGGTTATGAAAGAGGATAGGGGCTAGAGGTTGAAATTTCAAGAAATAATGTCAGACGTAAAGTAAGGAGGACAAGAGTGGCCTCTCACTGTGATGTGATTTAGACGAGGCTGAGCTGGCTGCACCCAATCACAGACTGCGCAGAGCAAGGCTGTGACGGATTGGGCATGAGGCTGCGAATGTTCGTCCACGGGGAGGGAGAAAGAAAGACGAATTGGCGATGCACACACAGCATGCATACGCAACGCTACCTACTTCCGACCGTGTCCAAGTGACATTGCGGTCCTGATAACGTTGCCGAGATGTTGCATGCGGCTTGACCGTTGGCTGTTGGAACTTTGGTTGTAGTATGTGCATAAATAACATCGAGGCGGCCGGTGATTGAGCGGCAGTTACCTCCTTTCTCCTGCTCACTCCACTGGTATTCTGTCATCTGTTCTATACGCCGCCCGTTGTGATCCTGCATCGACCACGAGTCATCTAGGGCTCACGAGTGTGCTATCTTAAACCGTTGGAACCCCAACTACCTTCCAAGAACCACGAAGCCTCATCACGATATTTGAGGGCTTCGCACTGCGCCACATCCCTAGCTTGATGTTCATTATGCCGTTTTCTGTCCTCGCAGGAGGAACCCCTATTCATCATGAAGACTCCTACCGACCCCACAATCACTGTCCAATGTTGCCTCGACCATGACATTCGGGGGCATACAACTCCCAGGGATTAATATTGCACTTCGCCACCGCGTGCCCCACAATTGAGGACTTCTCCCATCATACAACATTTGGGTGCGCTTCAAGTTCCGGATCTATATGCCAATACGTTGATTGCAAATCCACCGATCTTCCCGCCCATTTTCACACGCTTTGCCTGTGGAGAAAAGAGTGATATTAATCCCTAGGAGTTGTATGGCCAATGTTCGACGCCAAAGGTGCGATGCAGGAGTTCGGCTTTCCAGCTCGCATCGCCAGCGAGCCAGCGACTGCTCCGGTCATGGTCATTGGCAACGTCCGCGGCATCGTCATTGGGCTTCTTGTGTTCCTTTTCTATTCTCGAAACCAGTTGGATTTGGTGGATACAGTGATGGCGGTCACGGGCGCATTTGCCGGTGTGGTTGATAGTTTTGTTGTGTGGAAAGAGGGAAATCCTCGTCATGCCCTCTTTTGCTTCGTCAGTTCAGGACTGGTTTGTGCTTGGGATTACGCTGGCTGGACGGCGGGTGCGCTCTGAATCAACTCAACTATGATATGTGCTGTGGAGGCCTTGAGATCCCAAAACCCTCACTCTCCCTGTCTGGCATTTACAAGTTGGTCGCACGGATGGTTCTTAGTCTTCCATTAGATCTAGTCCGACTCCTCTAAGCGCGCCTATCGCCCACTCTGGGGTGTCACTCTTGTCAGGGTATAATGCCGCAAAGAAACTCCTAACAAACGCCGGGTATCGATCCGCAATGATAGCTTCCCGAACTTCCCGCATCAAGTTCAACATGTACCACACATTGTGTAGCGTCAACAGATGCGCCGCAACCGTCTCCTTGCCCACATTGTGGTGTATGAACGCCCGCGTGACCCCAAGGCCCTCGTTCTCCTCCCCGTCGCCCTTCGGGCGGCAGCACACACACCCGCAGCCCTCCTCCAGCACGCTGAAGTCGTTTGCGTACTCCGAGTTCTTCATCTTCAGCGTCCCGTTCTTCGTGAGCGCGTTGCCGAACCGTGCAGTCCTGGAAGGATATACACAGTCAAACTTGTCGGCTCCCAACGCAACGCTCACCACCAGATCCTCGGGGTACCTATGTCCATAGATGGTTGGTTAGTACAAGCCACGTAGCTTCTTCGCTAAAAAAAAAAGGCCGAAACCCACCCAATGCCCATAACATATCTCGGCTTCAGCTCCGGCAGCATCGCCGTGCACGCCTCCACCACCGCGCAATAATCCGCCTTCGCCTCGCCCCCGCTCAGCCCACCGATCGCAATGCCCGGCGTGTCGCGCGCGACCATGGCCGCCGTGCACTCGCGCCGCATGTCCAGGTCCAGCCCGCCCTGGATGATGCAGTACAAATTCTGCGTGCCCGGGTTACGGTGCGCCGCGATGCACCGGTCCAGCCACCGCACCGAGCGCAGCATCGCCTCGCGCATGCGCGCGCGGTCCGGCGACGTCGTCACCAGCACGTCGTCGAGCTGCATCATGATGTCGCTGCCGATGCTGTTCTGCAGCGCCATGCTGTGCTCGGGCGTCAGCAGCATGGGCGCGCCGTCGTGCGGGCTCAGGAAGCGCACCCCTTGCTCCGTGATGGTCGCCAGCGACAGCAGCGACACCATCTGGAAGCCGCCGCTGTCGGTGAGGATGTTGTGCCGCCACCCCTGCAGCTTGTGCGCGCCGCCGATGGCGTCGAGGACCGCCTGCCCCGGCTTGAGGCCCAGGTGGTACGTGTTGTTGAGGCAGAGGCGGCAGCCGGTGGCCTCGAGTTGCGCCGGGGTGAGGCCTTTGAGGGAGGCTTGCGTCGCGACGGGCATGAAGACGGGGAGGGCCACGGGCCCATGCGGGAGGTGCAGGATAGAGGCGCGCGCTCGGGTCGTCTATGGCTGGTTCAAGAAGGCGCATGTGTCAGTGGATGGGGCTGGCTTGGCCGTGGGGCGGGGCGGGGGTGGTGGTGGTTGTTACTTACGGAGCATTTGGCCACGAGCTCGAAGGTCAGCGCGCCGTGGGTTGCTGAGCGGCTTGAGGAGGACGCCATTCTCCTAGCAGCCCACATAGTCTGCTCCACGAATGGAGGTTGGCAGTGTGGTCGTTGCTGGCGTCCCTGTGCGAGAAGGTAGCGGATCCGAGTTGCGGTTTTGGGCATGTCGCGTGAGGTGGGAGACGTGTCTGGGGTGACCCGACCAGGTACTAAGTACTTAGTACTAATTGAGTATCTGCGGTGTGTGAAATACCTAGGTACTTCCTCTTTGGGCTTAGTAAGACCAAACGCTTTATAGCGCCCACAGAATTGCTATATTTTCATGAACATAGAAATTTGTACGCGTAGTCTATTCATTGGTCAGTAGTGTTGGAATGCACAATTTCAGCAGATGAGATGGTCGTCAATGATTCATATTTGCTAATGCTTGCTACTTGGGTATTACCCACGATAATGCCAGTCCCCACGCCCAGACATACAGTATATGAGCAAAGGAGGAAATGCTTCGCGACAAGAGGACCCTCGGTCCGACCATATAGATCCGCTTACCATGATAATGCTCCCTCTAAGACCTGTAAATGCAGCATAGAAAGCAGCATGGATCCCATCATGCCAATGCTAAAGATTGCGGTTGTCCTCCTGCGAACAGACCGTGATTCATGCCAGTCATAATCATCATATACATACCATACCATCTTGAAGCCCTCTCACAAAGTCCTCTCTCAGCTCATCAATCTTAGCAGCCCCCTCTCCTGCCCTCAAACATGAATCTCCGCCGGCATCTCCGACCTCCCATCGGCAACATACATAAGCCACTCCTCCACCCGGCCCCCATAACTCCCGCCCTTCGACAGCCCCGCCTGCGCAGACGCCACGGGCCCACTCTTGGGCAACTCATGCACATGCTGCTTCCGCACAACCGGAAACGTCTTGACCGTCGTCGTTGTCGTCGTCGGATGTGAATGAGAATGCATCCCACCCCCAGTGGGCGTCATCATCATCATCATCATCTCCTCGGGCTCCGCCGCGTACACCATCGGCCGCACGTTCACGTGCCCGCGGGGCCGCATCTCGCCCGTCTCGACCGTGTGGCGCCGGATCTGCGGGCCTGGTGCAAGCGGTGGTGGTGCCGGCGGCGGAGGCATGGGGTGGTGCTGCGCTGGGTGCGCTGGGAGGGGCATGGTCGCGGCGGTCGGCATTGGTGGCGGTGGCGGTGGTGGTGGCCGCGTTACGAAGCGCTCCGCGAGCCGCGTCATCGAGTTGGCGCGCACGCCGCGGGCGCGGTTGACGCCGTGGACGTAGTCGCCCGCCACGGGCGGAGGGTGGTGGTCGACCACAACGGCGTGGGGGACTGCTACTGGCGGCGCGGGCGGTGGTGGTGGGTGCGGTGGCCGCAGGCGGAAGTCTTCGTTCATGAAGTGGCCCGCGGCGTTGCCGAGCGCGGTGATGTCGCCGAAGCCTTCGCGGAAGTCGTCGTCGCGGTCGCCTTCGCGCCAGTCTTGGAGGTGCCGCGCCATGCGGGCGTCTTGGTCGAGCTGGTCGTGGCGGAAACGCCGTTCGTCTTCGTAGGTTTGCAGTCGCTGCCGGCGGGAGCCGCTTTCCCTGGGTGGTGGCGTTAGAGGAGGGATGTCGTAGGGGCCACGAGCTGGGAACGGGGAGGGGACCTGCATGTGTTGTAACCGGTCGGCCTCGACGGCTTCGGCGTTGAACCATGGGCATTCGCAGCTCTTCCACTTGGCACCGCACACATAACAGAATTCAGCCCCACAGCGACTGCGAAGAGGTCAGATTACGCACACATTTGCCGTCGGCGATAGAATTTTGGGACATACCATGTCATATGATTGCAGCCCTCGTCCAGCTCGATCACAGCCCTACACTTGACGCACCGCTGCCAACCAGCGTCCTTCGCCTGAGCCAGGAATCTTACCGTCTCCTCGTCCTTAGGACAGTCCCTGCCAGTGTGCGACTTCCCGCCGCACTGCACGCAGACCTTGGTCGAGCACTTTGAGCACTTACCGACCTTTTTGCCATCCCTGCCACGACTGATATCCTCAGGTCGGATGAATTCGACGCAGCTGCGTTTGGGGCAGTACACTCGGTTGCGGGCCGAGTACTCATTGAATTTCTTGTTCCAGTTCTTTTTGAAGGATATGTCAAAGAGTTGCTCCACGTGTCTTAGGGGAATGTGGTCTGTGGTGCAGCATTTGGGTGGCATGTGCTGGGGGTCCGAGGTGGAGAGCGAGAAGATTCTCTTGAGACAAGAATTGCACATCCGATGACCGCACTTCAACTTGGCCATCTTGCGGGATAGCCTCTCATCCATGCAGATGACACACTCGTACCTGATATGGTGAGCATGTGAGGAGACATGGGATTCCAGAGGGAGGAGGACTCACAGTTTAGGGGGCTTTGCTGGGGTTTGATGGTGGGATGCCCCGTTGTATGATGAACCAAAGAAGCTTCCGAGGAGGGAAGGACGTCTTGATGAGCTTACACTTTGATGTTGCGATGCTGCCGCAGAGCCAGAAACACTGATAGTCTTTGATCTCCGGAAAGAAGAGGACGGCGGGTGGTACTTGTCACGCTTCTCGACCGTGCGTTCCTCGGATTCGTAGTATCGCTTTGATGAAGACCTGATTCGACGGGATAAGCCAGAGTTGGCCCCTTTAGGGGTTGTTGATTTCACATACCGCTTAGAAGGAGGTGAGCGCTTCGAATGGCTCTCGTTCCGGTGCCGCCGATGATCCCGTGGTGTCCGAGAGCTATGGCGGTCCTTATGGCTCCCCCGACGCTCGACTTGGTCTCGGCGATCGCGCACAGGTGGCTCTTCCGAGTCTGCATCGTGCTCGTGCTCGTGCTCGTGGTCACCGCTGCCGCCGATCAGGACATGACGGACCGAAGCAGGCCGCGAGGGTGGGCGTGAGGCCGGGCGGGACGGTGGACGTGATGGTTGCCGTGAAGAAATACGCTCCCGTAACCTCTCTTCGGGAGGAGGGAAGTCCCTAAAATCCACCTCCTCATGGTCCTGTTCCATGCTACGACCGGCCGATATCCCCGGCCTCTCAGAATAAAAGTCACCCCGCCGACTACTTACTTCTCGAGTGCGACTCCTTGCTTCCCGAGTGCGACTCCTTGCATCACGGTTGATCCGTACTAGTTGTGTGTCCCTGCGGCTCCTGGGAGATCTGCGTTCATCCTCACTATCATGTGCCTCTTCTGTGCGGTCATCCTCCGACTCCGAGGGTGAGGAAGCATAGGATGGGGCTCTCGACCTTGACGGTCTGCGAGACTGTGGCGGTGTCGGCACAGTAGGCATCACGTAAGTCGGCCGACTTTGTGAGCGGCTCCTCCGCCTTTCATAATGTGCCTCTTCATCATAAATATGAGCTGAGGGTTCCCTGATGGAAGTAGAGGGCCGGCGGTATACGGCGGGCGCCTGGCGTGTGACCGATGACCGAGGAGGAGGGAGAGGCGTTGCCAGGCTGGTCATAGAGGAGGCGATAGAATGAGACGGCGTGGTGGATTGATCTCGCCGGGAGCCGGAGTCGTAGTAGCGTGGGCGTGAGGGATGGTACGAGGATGAGGAGGTTCGCGATTCGGGTGTCCTCAGTAAGTACTCATCGTCATGGCGGCGGCTCCAGTCACTGTCTCTTTCTCTTTCCCTTTCCCTGTAACCACTCCTCTCCCTGCGCATCATCCTCCTCGGTGGCGAAGCTGGCTCATCGTCTCCGGGCACGTCTGGAGCATGGGGCGGTATGATCCGAGAGCTCTTCCTGCTTCGCCTCGGACTCCTGGGGCTGTCATCGTAATCTGACCTCGGCGACCGCCCACCGATGTGAACCAGGTCCATGCTCTGGGCAGTCAGTGGTGTACACTCGAGGTCTCAGGTCGAGGGACTACGAGGACAACAAAGTCGAACAAGCAAACTCTCACTCGCCAACAACAAAGTGGCGGGATGGGCCGTTGAGTGAGACAGCAGCAGCGCTGTAAATAACGCGGAGAGCAACGCAATGCCGCCGGGGGGCAGGGCAGGGCAGGGCAGGGCTGCGCAGCGGTTACAGGAGGTTGGTCAAGGCAGCTGGCAGGTCAACAAGACACCTTGTGAGGTGCAGGTCCCACTCTGGAGATGAGGTGAGGTAAGGTGAGAGATCGAATGGTGTCGCAGTAGAGGCCGCCAGAACAGATGGATGCACGCGACTGGCTCACTGCAACGTTGGTGCAGCTTGTTCAGGTGCAGGTGCAGGTGCATGAGAGTGGAGCAGCAGCACTCGGCGCGTGATTGGCGATGGGCTGCTGCTCTCAAGTGGGCGGATGGGTCGGTCCTGGAAGCTGCAGCAGTCTGCAGATGGTCGCTGCAGTGACGAGGCACGACCGTTCGCCCTGCTTCGACGCCGGACGCTCACTGTATGAATGTGAATGACAGACCATCGACGGCTGTGTGCTGCCGGAGGAGGAGGGGGTTGGAGATTAGTGTAGCCGTGGGTAAAATTCTCGAGGCGGACAGAGTAAGGAGGTAGTAAGCACACAAGCCTTGTGGCGGTGGATCGAATGGCGTGGGTGAGATTTGACGGTGATGTTGGGTGAGACGAGGGTACAAGAACAGAATGCGAGGAGCGGTCTCATGGCCAATGAGTCGATAAAATCTGGTCAAGGACGAGGTATGACAAGGAAAAGGATGGCAAACTTATTCAGACTTGTCCGGTGGCACACTGGCAGTGGCACATGGGGCCTGGCCCGCCTTGCCTCTAACTAATAGCACCCAACAGCGCTGCCTTTCGATACCAGTATATGAGGTCAACACCGCAATGGTACGGAGTAGTCAAAATGGTGGTGGTCAGCTCCCACGCATTCGGTAGTACAGTACTGTAGGCACGAAAGTAGGGTGCAAATCATAGCGTTGGTGCCACTCGAGGCGAGCCACCAGACAGGCTTGAGCGACAGAGCCCTTCATTTCTTTCACATCAGGCTTCAGCTGACAGTTGGCTCCCGTTTCTTCAGGCCCAACTCACTAACTTTTCCCGAAGGTCATCATCCTGTCAGGTCAGCGTACTTGCCACTTGTTACCACTTGCCTCCAACCGCCGCGGAATGCTCAGAATTCCATCATCCAGTGCAGCATCTCGACACGAGTAATATATTGTGGCTGGGCCGCTTCATCCATGGACGGCGGCCGATCGCATCCAGGTGAGGCGACGTCTGGGTCGAGACGACGATGGTGCGCTGCCTCATCATAACAACATTGGTCGTTGTCTTTTCTGCACTTTGCATCGGGTTGTAGACAAGGCGAGAAGTGCACTTTTATAATTATTATCCCGGGGCGTTGGGTTAGCACTTTGATGATGCACTTCACTTGCAGAAGCCAACGAATCTGTCAGGCACCCAGGCACCCCGGATTTGACCAGGTTAGCGCCCCTCTCGGGTAGGGATCATGCCTACTCAAGATTCAAAATCGGGTGTCGGCCGGGACCCGCCATCCCCGCCCCCGCTAAAGAATACCTCCTGCTAAGTACCTAAGTAGGTATTATTATGGGGTCTTTTCGGGCCGGGCCACACATCTAGATCAAACTCAAGTTGTGGGTCCAGGCCCGTTGCTTCATCTTCATCTTCATCAACCTCTGCCTCACCAACACTGCTGTGGTAGATCAAATCGCAAAGAAGAGGGCTCATAGAGATGACCACTTTGTCCCTCTAAGCCTATTACAGTATTCTACGAGACTACCTACTGTACTTGGTACACTTCTCAATGTATGCAAGCCCTTCCAAAGATACCTACTGGACCCCTTCCCAGCGTTGACCCCAACTACTGAATTCCGAAAGCGTCTACTCCGTACTGGGTAGCGTCATAGATCATACTTTCACTATCAAAAGGATAGCCTGAGGCCTGAATCGGCCGGGTCTGAGCTATGCGACGACAACGAGTTTTTCATTTACCAGCTGATTGGTTGGTGGATCTACGGCTTCCCATACGGAGCACAGTACTCAAGACTGCCATGAGACTGGGCCGAGTTCCTTTATGTTATCAAAGTTGCTTTCGAGTCCATGGCACCTTTCGTCCAAACTTTATGACTCCCGGAACCTACGGAAATTGTGTGCATTGAAATGTTTTGCAGCGCATGGCGAGAAGTTTATGTGTACTTGTTCAGCCACAGCAACAAGCCTCAAAGCCTTCAAAGTCTCCAAAGCCTGCGACACTTTGTGTTTCTCTCCAAGGGGGATCCAGTCAGGCGACAGCTACGGAATACACGTCTTCTACTCCAAGCATTCAGTGGCCTGTCTGGTTTGCATACGGAATACCTTTGTCGACTGTCAAGTGTCGGAACTTGCAACACAGATCTGAGACTTGGGACGAAGACCTCATCAATATGCCAATCGGCGTTCCTACCCCCCCCCCCTCTTCCATCGCGCTTCACCTAAAAAGGCTTCTCTTCTCTGCTTGAGGCTTAGGTATTTTCAACAGCCTCACTAGCGCTTCGGTATATCGACGCTAGGATAACTTTCAATTAGGTACTCCCTTACTCCCTGCTTGCTTGTGTGTGTGTGGTGCTTGCTGCCTTCCAAGGTTGTCACTCGCACTTGCACTTGCATGTGCTACACCTCGATGATCAACCTGACAGTACAGTAGGTACCTCCCAGCATTGTTTGCCTCTGAAGAAGCCCGGATCACAAACATCAACATCATCGACATCTCATATCTGTCCGCAGCCACTCGAAGCATTCATGTCAACATCCATTCTGCCTTTGGTATGAATGCCAGCTAAGGCCGGCGCACCTCACCATGCCGACCTACCTCTGCCACGGCTTCCGCTGGCAACGAAAGAGCATCATCGTCTACGTCGTCGTCCAAAACCTCGACGACGCAGCGCCCCAATGGGTTATCAAGCGCCATTCGGCACGCAACTTGATCGAATCCTTCTACAACCTCTTCGACTTCCTCCCGGCCTGCACCCTCCCCCCAAGCACCACCGCCAGCCGTGTCGGTTCTTTCTCCGCCGCATCCCAATCCCTCGTCAGTCGCCAGAGCACCGACGACGATCGTATCAGCTTCCCCACGCCCCACTCGTCTAGCCAGAGCCGGAGTCGCAGCCGTACGCGCAGCAATACTGCAACCGCACCTCGCCAGCAACAGCAATCACAGCCACGGCCCCAGCAGATTACCTTCGACGCAACCCCGACCCGCGACGACTTCTCTCACACTAGCACCACGCCCACCGCAGCACGGCGTCCGAGCAGTAAAAGTAGCCGCAAGCGCTCCGACACCACCAGCAGCGGTAGCATCGGCGCCGACGGGGGCTACAGCACCAATGCCTCGCTTGCCTTCGACGACACCGTGGACGCGGACCCGGTCCTCGCGCAAGGCTGGTCCCCCGTCAAACTCCTCGAGGAGTACGACCCAGCCAACACGGCCGAGGTGTCCGGGCCGCACGCGTACGTCGCCGACTATGTGACGCGCATCACGGACTCGGCCAGCATCGTCGAGGAGATCCAGCGGTACGAGTCGCGCGCGCGGCACAGCGCGCGGCCGCCGGTCACGGGCCCGAGCTCGGACGAGATGCTGAACAAGAAGCGAGACACAACCAAGCTGGGGAGCGCCGCGGGCTGGCTCGAGCAGCTGCGCGACGAGCTGCAGCGCGACGAGCAGATCCGCTGGTATGTGGTCGTCTGTGGCGACGGGGAGCGCACATATCCGGCCGACGAGGAGGTGCTGGCGAGTGGGGCGCCGCGGAGCTCGCGGGGGAGCGTGGTCCAGCATCAGCAGTATACGCAACTGGTTCTCGAGGAGCAAGAGAGTGTAGCGGGATCGCGATTCAGTGTTGTGCATCACCAGCAGTATAAAGCAATGATTTTTGGGGAGCAACCCCAGGAAGGGGAGGGCAAGCGAGAGCAGCCGCAGAAAGAGTCCTTTGAGCACGGAGCGGCGGAAAGGCTGATGGATAGAAGACTAGAGAGGAGATCGAAGGCGGCATCGGAGGGACCATCGCCCGCGATCAGCATGCCGTCGTTGAGAACCAGGCAACCAATGACCGAGACTGTGATCACATCGCCGGCGAAGTCGCCGAGATCACCAAGGACGCCAGGGAAAGGCACCTTTAGAAGGCTGTTCTCTCGAGGGAAAGCTGAGGGCGAAACTGCTGTCTAGAAGGGGAGCAGGCGGCTATCGAGCGGAAAGCCTCGACGATCTATACTTCCGCGGCTTCATCGAAACGCGTACTGATGCTTGTCCAAAGCCAGAGACTGTCGAGCCTTCGGACAGGATATACACCGATGCACTTCTTTGGATCAGGCACCGCGCTTGGACCTGCAAAGTAACTTCTACATTTCACATATAGGTCCTCGGCTTGATCCGCCATACCTACTTACTTACCGTCATGTCATAATTGGCGAGTCTTCGGAATGCCCAGAGGCAAGGGCGCACTCAGGGCCCCGAGGGAGCTTCTCTGCGGTCAATGCGTCACAGAGTTGTGTAGCGTCACATCAATTTTGGCGCAAACGGAGGAATCAGGGGACAGGAGTCGTCGTCTTGAACACCAAAAAAACCCTGCGGGAGGAACAGCTCTCCTCGCCCGAGGCATCGAACGGAAGTGGCTGAAGAGAACGGAAGCTCGCGGCATGAGGGACATATCAAGAATACACGCTATAATGGGCCCCTGACTGCTTGGACTTTATGCTGCCGTTCGTGCTGTCCCTGCTGTGGTGTTACTTGCGTCCTCGAGGCGAATATGGCTATCTCTGTCCTTGCGAGGGCCCGAGAAACGCTGAGAGCTTCGCAACGGCTCACGACACGTGTGCGGAAGCCATCCGTACTTTCGTTGGAAGCCAGTCTGAGGCTTATAAGCTTTTGCTACTGGACTAAAGGCTAGAACACAGTTTGGCAACAATCTTGCAGATGTACAAGTTGGGGAAGACATTCTCCTAGGCGGTGCTGTTGCGCGGCGAGTTTATCCTCACGACCTTGGATTAGCTTTGGGAATCACTTTGACAGGGCCATGCAAGAGAAGGACGGGTGGTGCTCTATCTCGGGAGCGCATGGGTGAGGATATAACACTTGGGTACGCATTGTACTTAGTAGAGTATCGCTGAAAATTGACTAGGTCTGTTCCAAGGACGTAGCCATATGCCTACTCGTCTTCTAAGTGATCCCGAAAGGTTCATTATCGTGGTACTTCGGGTACCCCGTCGACGGATGTACTGAGGTGATCAATGGCCGAGCTCGTTCCTCCGTGACCCGCCGCCCGGGATGTATTCGTTGACAGCGCAGAATCGCAAGATGTCTGCGTGTTCGGCACGAAACACACCATCCTCTTACGACGCCGGGCGCCGACGCGGCCTGGGCGCTTGAGCACATGGCACATGCAAGCACCGTGAACACCACCACCCCGATCAACGCTGAGACACACGTGTGTTTGTTTGTGTGTGTGCTCCAAGCAAGGTACTTGCTGCACATCTACCCCGCGTTGTGGGTACCAACCAGTACACTGGCACTCACAGCAGGACGTTTACCAGCCTCTTGTGGTGTAGTAAGATGCTGGCCAAGCATTCATACCCCCGCCATACCATTCCGAGGACTCCGACTGGGCCGCAGATAGCTGCGTGGATGCCCGAAAGGGAGCGTCACGAGATGTGCCAACGGGGGAACAACGTGGTGGGCATGTTCTGCGGATGGATGAAATGGGTATAGGGTGTAAGGTGTACAGTATGTCGCCCGCGCTGATCGCCAGGAGGCGACCAGGTTTGGCAGGCTGTTGGGCCTGTGAAGCGGGGGTTTTACGGTTCACGGGCTCGTAATGAATGTGAAAATGAGCTGACTGAAAGAAGTAGCACTTGGAAGCGAGGGATGGATACGAAGTACGGTGCGCGGAGTGCAGGTGAGGCTGTGCTGTTCACTGTTCTTGACCACCTTGGGTGACTCTCCAAGAAAGTCTGGCCTGAATAGGAAGGTGGCCCGGCGGTAAGAGTACTGTATAATGGAAGTACGTTGCAGCGAGGTGGCTAGGTAGAGATTGCCAGTGTGGCCTCGTCCCAAAACAGACAAGGCTGGCAGGCTGGTTTGAAGAAGGGTGGGGGGGGGGGCATCCTGCGTTATCAGATGTCCTCGTGCAACAAATGCCACAAACTCCAAAAGGTGTCAATATGTCTGCCCTGCCTGCCTACCTGCCTGCCCATGGGATTATAGTCCATCACCGATTTGCGGAGCACCCATACCGGAGAATAAAAACCAGTCGCAAAGCAAAGATGCCTCTATGCATAAGCCTCGGTGCTCGCAAAGCAGAACCCGCTCCAAAGACGCGCTGCGCTGTGCGTTGCCACGAATCATCTTCTTCGGCCAGGGAAGATGGGAGCAACAGTGAAAGGTCTCGGCTCGGTCCCTCCTCCTCAGGCCATTTTCCGCCCCTTTCGTCCGCACAGAAGCGTACCAGCTGTGTATTCCCGAAATAATCTCGCGTGCGTCCCGCGTGGCGTCTCACGCGGAACTGTGAAAAGTACCTAGGTAGTGCCCTACCAAAGAGCCGGGAGAAAGTTGGCGGTGGTGGGTCCTCGTGAGGTGGTAGTGTGGCTTAAATTCGGCTCCTTTCAGCCGGGAGCGGCTTCTGGGCGCGCATCAATCACTCCCAGGATTCCAGAATGACGATGACGGCGACATTCATCCAGCTGGTGAGAAAGGAATTCAATAGATCGATCGCTTTCCAGTGCCATATACGGTACGTTTGATGGACTCGGGGAAAGACTGGGCAAGTGCTTAAAGAAGACCGAGATGCTGACGGCTGACGGAATTTCGGACCGCGAGCCGAAATTGCCCGCCAACCAGGGCAAACCAGTAGAGCTGGGGATGCAACCACAAGCCAGAACCCAACCCCAGCTTTCCCCAGGTTTTCTTTTTGCCCCAGATTTCCCGGTTCATAGCGCTCACTGCCCCTGGGAACCGCCGAGATGCGCCCTAGCTCCGTGCGGGTCCTTGAGTGCCGTAAGGGGTGGATGATGATCTCCTGAGCGAACCTGGCGCATATCTGGCTTGAGCAAGGACACCCAGTGACACGGCCGACTGCATCGCGAGATCCCTCCCCAAAGCTTCGATTTGCGTATGTCGTAAGGGCAGACGGTGACAGCATCGGGCTTCTGCGATTCGTCCTGGACGGGCATACTTTGTGTTGTGCAGCGGCGTCGCGGGAAAGTTGCCTCCCGACCTCCCACCCGGGAAAGGGGGCTTGTGCTCAAGCACTATGGGCGTTCTCGATAGATATGGCTGGTCGATAATTCAGCCGTTCAGGAATGCCCTCCTTCGGACCTCGGCCTCCTTGATGATCTCTGCGGCCAAGCTCAGGCTTGGGGCAAGCACTGCATATCGCTCGATTTCCATGACGACGTCGTTGATGATTTGATCGATGGTGTCTCGGTGCGGGACCAGAGTCAAGAGAATACTCGATAGAGAGGATGACATAGTGGCGCCCATCACTAAGAGGGTTTGCGACACTATTGACAGTGCGCCTTGCCACAAGTATGGCATGTGGCCAGCGTGACTTGGAAATGTCAACTTTACGTACGTCGTTTGAAGGAAGGGGGGGGGGGGAAACTCACTGAGCTGGAATGTGCTCCAACTGCCGCACACAAGCCTCCAAACACTTGTGGCAGCTCTCTCGCACAGCAGGGTCCAACACGGCCTGTTCGTTGTCGAGTACAGCCAGGATATACGGCCTGTAAATGATCGTGCGACAGGCGAAAAAGCGCAGCCGTAGCACTGTCTGGATCGGATCCGGCAGTAATGTCCGGGTGAAGGGAAACTGGAGCGGCAGCGGAAGGCTCTCGTACCACTGTGTCAACTGGAAGTCGAGCTCGGCGACCACGGGTTCCAGACTTGTGGTGGTGGCCATGGAATCCTTGGAGTAAATGAGCTGGCTGACTCTGTTGAGCAGCCGCCGCAATGCGATTTCTGCCAGGAAGTACCAGAGGTCATCGCGCCCCACAGCCTCGTTCTCGTCTCCCTCGAATCCGCCCGGTAATCCGACATTCTCTTCGAATTGGACCACGCCAGAATGTGGCAGGTCGAGCTCTGACAGAAGGTCGCTTTCGCAGAGCAAGGCGTTCCAGTAGATGCGCTCGGTAAGCTCTCTTTGGTCGGCAGGGATGCGGTTCGGTGACATCAGCAAGAGCTGAAGTTTCGTGCTCGTGGTACAGAGCAGATTCCACGCCTCGAGAGGTCGCACGAGATAGAACAGGTAGGCAGAGGCGAGGAGGTGACACTGGGCCGCAAGGACGTTGTTGGATGTCATCATGCCCGGCAGCAGCGCCCAGGCCGCAGTGAAGTATTGCAGGCCGGGAGGATCCTCTTGCGGCACTACACTCGATATGCTGCCACGGAGACTAGCTTGACCGAGGGCAAGGACGAGCAAGACGATACAGCTTTCTGCACCCTCTCGGAAACCGTTCGACAGCGCGATTCGGTAGTGGCTTCTCCATGTGTATGGGTTGACACATGCATACCAAATGTTGACTCGGTCAAAGTATGCCTCGATGTATGCTGTGGTGTTGGAAAGATCGACGCACGGGGTCTTGGTGAGAGAGTGTAGCGGCTCTCTGGCCATCTCGAGTTGCAGGAGAATCTGTGGGTCGTAGGGGCGAGAGACGAGGTCGCGAATCAGTGGCCACTGCAGAAGATGAAGAGCAGCGTTGGTGTGGATCTTGGGCATGGTCGAGATGTTGGTGCCAGTTGGTGCCCACGCGTGAATTCCGTGGGCAGGATTGCCTGATAGAAAACTGCCGTTCGCAGCGTGTCCCACCAGCATCGTCTCTGCGCTGAGAGCACCGAGACCCGTGCCACTGTTGAGGTTTGGTGAACCCTGAGCGAGGTTCATGCCGTTTGATGAATTCGTCATGTTCATTTGGAGCAGGTTTTCAATACGGTTCAAGCGTTCGAGGATGAGCTTGTCCCCGGCATCGAGCTTGATGCCAGGCTCCCGGTAAATACATTCGGCGCCCAGTTCCTACAACATATGCAGTCAGTACTCTCCTCGGGCCTTCCAAACCAAACTAGGTAGCCTTGCAGCTGTCCACTCGACATAATTCTTGCGCCGATGCATGGAGAAAATGCCGACGACGAGACATGGGACGAGGGATGGTGAGTGGGGGGTAACTCACTGTACACAGCTTGCACTTCGGCTTTGTGCCATCACAGCGACTTTTGCGAGACCTGCAGACCTCGCACTATCGGGTTTCGTCAGTCATACAACTGCGAAGGCAGTGAGTGTGGCAGAGGTCTGATTTGACGTACGGCAATGGTTGCCCGCCTCCGCGGATAGTCAAGACCGGCGTCGGTATTCCTCCGTTTCAGCGGGTTTATGCCGTCATCACTGCCCTCGTTCTGCATGGCGATGGACTCAAGGCGGTTCTCTGAAGACTGCGACATGTTCCGAGCTTTTTGGGCTGATCCCAAGATGCCTTCGCGACTGAAGCTGGCTTGACGCTGGGTCTTCAAGGCTGTAGGGGACTTGAGGGCGGACTTGATGGAGCCGTTGCCATTGGTCGTGGTGAGAGCAGGGGGTGGGATATCGATGGAGAAGGTCTCCTTGCTGTTGCTAGAACCTGTGAATGCCCTCACTGAGCTTGCAGCAGTGACTGTAGAGGTCGAGGTGGTCGTTGCGGAGTGGGGGGAGTCCCCGGTGGACGACGGCGACATGTTGCTGAGCTCGACAGGGCCCAAGAATGCAGTTCGCCGAACTGACGACCAGCCAGGTGGCCGGAGGTGTCCCAATCTGTCCAGCGTATGTATGTCCAATGCCCCTGTGTGAGAAGTACTGTGTATACTCACAAAAGGCCCTCGAGAGCGAGGTCCGTAGAGAGAGAGTGTGTGTGTGGATCTGAGAAGAGAAGATAAGAGCAAAGGAATTGCCAATACACAGTTGCAAGCGCAAAGCAGAAACACAAGTGCATCAGGCCAGGTACGCACGAAATCATACTGGCCAGGCGAGTGAGCCAGGAAAAATACTCGGCGGTCCCTAGGTCTTATGTTGGAGTCAAACGGCGATCTTCTGTTGGAGCAAAATCCGGGGTGATCCCGCCTATGATGTGCCCATGCCACTTTGGGTGCAGGTGAAGTGCCTGCAGATTGGCAGGGTGTGGTGGCCTAAGGAAGTAGGTAATAAAGTACATTACCACAGTAGGTACTCCGTATCCGTTTGTATGTATGTACAGTACTCTTTGCCGGACGCAACACTCATGACTACGCCTGGCTGTGAGGTGCAACGCAAGCGAGATACTGCGAGGGCTGTCTGCCCCGGGCTGCAGGTCGCGCAGTGTCTATAAGTAGGTAGATGCTCTGTACCTTTGTCCTTGGCCTGGCCAGACACCGTCGCGTGACGAGCACGGGAGGCTGCTGGACTTGTGGCCTCGTAGCAAACGGTCAGATCCAGGGCATGGCCGACGAAGGAGGTCAAGCGGTCGGCCCGACAGCTACCACAGTCTGTACTGATGGAACTGATGGGGATCTAGTCCCTAGGCTAGCTTGCGGGCGACCCTTTACTGTCGGTATGTAACGTCGATTCCCATGATGAGATACTTTTGGAAGAGAAGCCATGGAAGCAGGGTGCGAACGTTCTGAGACGAGCCGGAAAGTTCGGTGTCAAGGTGACGGGAACACACCACATTTCTTTTTCCAGCCCTGCCGGGATCACACGCTGCGCACTAACATTTTTTCGCGGATAGAGTGGGGGCCCTCTGTTAGCACGTTCGCCGAGCTTCAATGCCGTGCTCGTCTCCTGAGTCCTTTCTCACCTGGGCTCGAACTTTATCCGCTCAACAGAAAGTCACAAATCGTCAGGAATGCGGAACTTTGTCTGGCCCTGGAGCATGCATTGCCTACCTAATTTCGCCCTGGATTCACCTTCACAAGGCCCGTTTCAACTCCCCACGAAGTGACATGGATCAAAGCTTACGTAAGTCATCGGTGAGCACGAGCCAGACGACTTGTTCCGGACCGGGCAATCGTCTTCATCTCTTGGAACAACACTCAATAATAAAAGGCAACTTTGTACAAAAATCAGTGACTATCAGTCACAACATCCACAATCAGATGTTCATACTGTACTGCTACAATTCCCCTCCAGCTACCCCTGGCCCTGATCGACTGCACGTTGCTTACGGCCGCCCGGGACAGCGCCTGCGGGGCAGAGGTACCGGCCGTTGGAGCGCATCAAGATCGTCAATGCTACTAACCGGGACGGCAAGGTCATCCTTGGCTGTCAGCAGAGCCGAGGATCATCAGACGAACGGACGCGCCACCCTGACTGAGCACTGACGAAGGTCTCCTTCCACCACTCAGCTTGAGCATGACACGAATCAGATTAGCGACGACACTCGAAACCGGACACCAGCATCGCGAGGCATGCCGATTCGATAGATTGTGCCCATTTCTTCGATTACTTTTATGGCTCTCATATATCCAAAGCAAATTTAGCCGGGCGCTTTGAGGGTCTTCCCGCTCCTGGTCTATAAGATCGCCAGACGCGCTAAAAGCCTCTCAACGTCCACGGGTCGGACTACAATAATTCTCTTCTTCCCAGCTAGGCAGTAGAGTGACGATCTACCCATTTGTATACGGAGCGCACTGCATTACAGGCTTCCTCATAACCTGATTATGTGACTGCCAATCGCCTTTACTGCCGCTTGTCAAGACTGCATTGCTGCTAACGGCAGTCTCAGGCACGTGGAGTCCCCGAACCTGGTCAAGCAGCTGCTTAGAGGGAGTATAAGACCCTGTTGTATAGACCCTCCATCTAACGACCCCTAGCCGGGACAGCTCGAGCCCCAGTGGGGTTGATTGGACGGCCAGGAGACTTGCACATGGCCTGGTTGAGGCTACATTCCATGAACAATGGTAATCAGCTTCTGGGGTCGGCACCTTCACTGGCCGAAGTGGCTAGCTATGCCTCACGGAACCCGGACAGCAACACCATCCGAGCCATGCATTGTGCTGGACTATGTTTTCTTCCTGGATAATCTCGCAAACCTTGTACCTCCCCTCCAGCAGACACTCGCTATTGGGACACCAAGCCACATGGTCGCATATGGGGCCAGACTGGTGATCGCCTTGCCTGCGGCAGCTACGAGCTGCACCAGACCTCTTTCACAACCAAGGCGCCATTTTATTGGGAGAGCATTGGAATTGAGTAATTGTGGACGGCATGTAAACAAACACCTACGGCCGGCCAGACACGCATCTGCCCAGAGATGCAGTCATGTCAGAGGTGCAGTCAAGGGTACAGTTCCATTGCATCTTAGATCCAAGCTAAGTATCCCAGATGTCTGTATCAGCCAACCCGCACCTAGACAACATCCTCATTGCGAGTCACGAGTAGGTAGGCTCGCAAACATCAGGCTACTTATGCACCCCACAAAGTTCTCGACCGGGGTCTAGGGGTGCTTCCCAAAGAGCGACCGCAGTCCCAGCCAGTGTGTCTTCCCTTCCGCTGGACGCACCTGTCTGAGGAACGTGATTCCCGCTGTTAGCGGTCACAGTCCCATCAGAATCTATCTTTCTTACTGCTCTATGCTTCAAATCCTTGCCTTAGGAACTCGGGGTATAGACTAAGGTAGCAGTTCGTCCTCTCGCAACCGTGGTTTTGGCACAGCTAGGGACATGTTCCTCACCAATACCAACTACACCGTGCTGTATATCACACATTGCATTTGTATTCAGACCCTGTTCGGCACCCACAAGTCACAAAACAGCCGAGCAAGCGCAGCTGCTCGCTTCATACCACCCCTCTCATCAGCATCTCCTTGGGGATAGGCCTATTCGCCCAAGTGATTGACAGAAGAAACAATCCTGCTATTGGATTCTCAACCAAACTTCTCGCACACTTCCCCGCCCAGCCATGCTGCGGTATTAAAGTGCCTTTGCAAGTCACGCGGGCCCGGCCCAAGGCTGGGTCCGCGGTACTGTACCTTACCGGTCGACGCCTCTCTGCACGATCGATGGGGAGTGCCCTGTGCCACACCTGCAGGAGGTCTGTCACAAGCCCGATCTAGCAGCCACGCGTGGCTGCTTCGACAATGTCAGCATCGTCATCTGCTGGGGGGCCAGGGGGCCCATCATGCTGTGAGCCGGTTCTCCAGCTGGACCCCAGCCCCCCCCCCCCTCCCCCGCGACCTTCTAAACTCCCGGCCGTGAGGCCGGGAGGGGCCCCGTCCGGGTAAATACAGCTGGCTTTCAGCATTCCATCCGGCCGGGCCCGCTAATGGTCTGGTCGGCCGAAGTTGTGGGTGGAGTGGGGCGGGAAGCTGGTTGGTCCTCTGATCCTCACAATATGCCCTGCGGTTAGGACGCAAATCTGAGTACTACGGTGTCAGTGCCCTCGGCTGAATGCCTCCCCTGGCACCATTGGCTCAGAGCTGCAGAACACGACTACGTTCCACCAGCCTCGCTCTGGACTGTAGATATGGTGCCAGGATTGCTGGTCCCCCGGCCGTGTGGTGTCGTTAGTTGGCGCCACCCGTTGCCAAGTGTGAGGTATTCTAAAGAACCTTGGAAGGTAGATTCACACAAGTTCCGCCTTCGAAATCCGACACAGCCAGCTCGGGCTGCCCTGCCCTGATATACTGAGGTACTGTTTTCTTGTTCAGCCTCTTCTTTGCATTGCTGTACCGCTCAGCCCAAGTACTTCTATTGTTCTGTAGCCTGGGACTTTAAAACGATGCAGCTCAATGGACCATCACGGTTTCTCGCATGCACTGCCTAGGCAGTATCAGGTAGATGCGTTAACAGACCGAGAAGAGTGCTTGGTGTTGCTCTTGATCTAAACCTGTGTTCATAAGTACAATCATGTCTGCAGACGGCTCCACATATATGCGGCTGTCATCATTTCTAGCATTTGAGATCTACTACTTAGGTATGTGGATTTTGTTCCTATGCCGAGAATGCCATGCCACGACTTGATCAATTGCCAATATGTCCCCAGTATGCTGTCCAACCCGGCTTTTCGTACAGTCCCGTAGGCGCTTTCCGAAGCGATGCGAGAGCCACAGCGATATGCAGCACACGGGCCACGATGTAAAGTACAGAACCAAGATACATTGTTAGGTATCTCACTCGTCGGCGGTCTATCACCGAGAGTCCCGGAAGTATCATGAGAAAGCTGAGTGGAAGAGATGCCGAAGCGACACGCCAAAGCCAGGTCTCAGCTAGAGATGGAAAGGGGTAATTCCAAGCTGCAAGATGAATACCGGCGTAGGTTGCGAAGAAAACCAATGTGACCACACTTGGGACACCAATGGCAGTGGCTTCGAATCCAAAGGATGTGTACCCTTCACCGGCGTCGGCACTTTGCCGGTTGCTGTCGACAACCACTTTCCACTGCTCTTGCACATCTTGAGGACATCGAATCCAAAGACAAAACGCAAAGACCGCACAAACGACATAAGCTCCTGTGGCTGTCTCCAACAAAGATATTGGGTATTTTTGAGCCAGTCGAGAGATTATATTGGCTGAGAACCACACGGTCTGGGCCAAGGTAATGAGCTTTTGGATCCCGCTGACCTTGCCACGCTTATCGATGTCGTCGTTTGTTGGTAGCTTCGAAGGGTCTATGGCGCGAGTCTTCGCATATCTGAGCAGTGCTTCCGGGTCTAGGTTTTCGAAGTTTGTGGTAGGGTCTGCTTTCACAAGTATGCCATGCTGAACGACCACGAATGATTGCCGCAAAGTCCATGCTTCCCAGCCTTTCAGCTGCCTCAACTCTCGCTTCAGTTTTATAGAATCCAGAAAAGTCGTAAGAGCGGTCCAGGCCAACATCTCAGGCACTAATATATAGAAGAAACATATCCCCAACTTAGTCGTAATGCGGCTGGAGTCGTCTACATTGCAATGTATTGCTGTCCAGACGCAAAGTATAATTGTCGTCGAGCAGCTCCAGAGGATGTCAAGTGTCCCTCGACCGCAATTCGGCGAGTTCACGAAGCCCACAATAACTGCGCTGCTCATGATGAACGCAAACCGCAGGAAGACTTGCGCAATGTGTTGCCACGGTCCACAAGTCGAGACGGGCTTTGATCAAGTGAGATATGGAATTGGAATGTGTTTGTGAAGCAAGGCGGATGCAGAAATAGAATGAGAAGAACTCCTGGAGCCGTCTGGGTGGTGGAAAGATCCGCGCACACCAGCCTCATATATGTGCTTACTGCCCAGGTGGGGGTCACTTGGACAAGCGAACAGGACGCCACTTCCTCTTGAAGACGGTGGCGTTCCAGGCTCAGCTGACAAGTGGGCTCTTCATACATGCCGGGCAGCCTGAAGGCCCCCAATCCTGCACAGCCAGTACCAATAGTTGGCCAGATAACGTTTTGTCTCCCATGGTTAGAAACATCACCAGTCCAAATGTGGGCGTCAATCAACCCTTCCAAGCCCATTAAGTTCCCAGTTATTCGTTGGCGATGTTGTTTGTATGCTTCAGAAGACTGGTGGTATATCCAAACAGGATATGAAAGACAGTCCAGCGAGGGTACACGAACTTGTTGAGTCTTCTTTCCTGGCCAGTAGTGCAGAACAAAGGTCTTCAGCCTCAGAAACTCCTTCCTAGAAGCACCCTAGACTTTCCGAATGCCTGAGTAGTAGCAGGAACTGCTTTAGTGACACCAAAATGCTGGCAATGTTGAGCTGCCGTGCCACTGTAACCAGTCGCTGGCCTCAAGCATTCCGGGCCGGGGCGCGGTTCAGCCAGGGCAGATCAAGAAGCTCCATCGGCGTCAGCCTCTCCACAGGATTGATCCTCATCATCGCGCGCAAGAACGACACAAACTCCTCCCGCCCAACAACATCCAGTCCCGGAACAAACCGCTCCGAGTCCAGCGCAGGGCGCGTCGTGTCCACATCCGCATGCTTGACCGTGCCATCGCCGTAGAACAACGCCCGCACCAGCCTCCCGTCCCCCCGCTTCAGCAACGCCGTCGGAAACGGGCCGAAGAAGGCCTCCATCTCCGCGAGGTGCTGCCTGAGGCGGTAGGGCCGGTGCCCGTCGTCGTCGTCCGGTGGCGGCGAGGGCGAGGCGCGGCCGTCGAACATGCGCACGCCGCCGCGGAAGACCTCGAGAATGACGGCGCCGAGGTTCCACAGGTCGGCGGCCTTGTCCCAGGGCGCCTTGATGAGGACCTCGGGCGCGCGCAGGAGCACGGGCTGGATGCGCCCAGTGAGGGGCGCCGGGTGGGCCCAGCTGGCGGAGCCCCAGTCGCCGAGGGTGATGTCGAAGTCTGAGACTGGGGCTTGGCCTGGCGGCGTTGTGTAGCAGAGGTCTCGTAAGGGCTGAGACGGGACGACGGTGTAGGACCCCGGGGTTCTGTCCTGATGGGGGACAGGATGCTCCAGCTGGCTGTCCTCTGTACGGGAGGTGAGGAGGGCGAAGTCGCGGATGGTTACGAAGATATTATCTGGCTTGATGTCTGCTGATAGTCAGGACTAATCTTTGAAGAGACATAAACAGATTCATTCGCATCTCACCTGTGTGGATGACATTGTGTTGGTGCGCAAAGTCGAGGGCACAAATCAGCTGCCTCGCGAACCGGCGCACCAGTGGCTCCGGAATCATGCCGTCGCGGAACCACAGCCCAAAGGTCTGCAGTGTCTCTCCCATAAGTTCGAAACCCAGGCATACATGCGTTCCATTGAGTCCCCTGTGCTCAAAGTCGTCGGTGAGATGGCACACATGGCAATATCCTGAATGCTCCCGGTCGCCGTCTCGAAGATGCTGTAAAACCTCCCTCTCGAATGAATCCGAATGCTGGCCGCAAGAATCGGCCTTCTCAATCTTCAGTGCACGGTATATTCGACTACCCTTCTCGCTGTGCACTGTTGTCAATCTCCAGGCCTTTACCCATGAGCAACACTGGGGAAAGACTCACTGCTCAAGGAGGTCCCGGACGAGCCACACAGTAGAGTATTTGCCGTACCCGATCTTGCTTAGTACTTTGTATCTGCAGTGGAAAATGTCGCCGATATACACCGAATGGAATCCTCCCGGCTTGTACGCATCTTGACCCTCTTCGACGTCATCCGGACAACTTGTCTTCGTTGGGGAGATGACGGGTTGGCTCGAGGATGGCTCCTGTGCCTGATGACCACAGTAGAAGCTGCGAATGCCACTGGCTGTTATATCACTGAATGCTGCCACAGGAGGATCAACCAAGGAGGTCGCCATGGTCCTGTAAGCGGGCAGAGAAAGAATGATTTGTTTTCTCTCATGCATTTGGCCAAAGATGCTTGATTAAATTGCATGGATATATGTGAGCTGTGCCTAAGGACCATGAACTGTTAACGATGCAGTGACACACCCTCAGTCTCACACACCCAGGCTTTGTCTCAGGGGCTGTTCGAAGCATGTGTGAGATTCTGTGACCATTTTCTAGTGATCAGAGAATGCTGTGCAAGACACCGGCACGCGAATATGCCACTCACACGAAAGTGCGAACGGAGTAGACACACCACGGCATCCTCAACAGACCGAGCTCGTAACCAAAAAGGTTCAGTATGAAACGGACACAGCTGTGTTGCAACGTGTAAGACTTCTGCAAGACGCACAAGAATCCGGAGTGTCCACTCCACCTCTTGTGCCAGCCTTGGCCGCATATCCCAAGCCCGGATGTATCTACGCGCAGCAATGGACCCTCTCCAAGCTCATGTCCGCAAAGCCTCCGAAATAATCTCCTCAAGCCTCGACTCCGAAATAGCCACCTTAACCACAGTCGGCGACTTTTCCACCACAGGAATCGCCATCTCCGATCCCGAGTCCAAAGCCGGCAACAGCCCCGGATCGATAGCATCCAAGCCTCTTCCCGGCGGGGGCGGCGGCACATGATCCAGCAACGGAGCCACCACAGGCCTTGCAGGAGCCGCGCCATCGACGTCGTCGTCGCCCAGCACAGCCTTGACCTTGTCGACGACCAGCGCCTTGAACTGCGCCAGCAGCACGGGGTCGTCGACGGGCGTCGGCGCCGCCTGCCACACCTCGAAGCCCGAGAGCTCTCTTGCGCGCGCCTGGAGGGCCGCGTCTGGTGGCATGCGGCCCGAGCTGGCGACCTCGGACACGGCGAACTGCACGAGCTTTGCCTCGAAGTCGCGGTTGGCGAAGACCGTTCCTGTGCCAGGCGCTGTCGTGGTCGGACCCGGTTGGACGATGTCCATGGAGGCGCTGATTGGGGAATCGAAGACGAGGTCGGGCTGAGGGTCGATTTGCATTGACTGCGACGTTAGCGATGTATGTATTGCCCCGGATGCTGAATTTCGCAGGGGCGAGTTGCCATCTGGCCAGGGCTTTGCTCGACGAAGGGCTCCTTTCATCATGTACTCCGGAAGGCCGTCCCCTTCTTCTGCGGGAAGGAGGCCTGCGGACCGCTTGAATCTGAGGAGCCACTCTGCGTTGTCCGCGGCAGTGTGGTTGAAAGGGTCATCACTACGTGAAATATTTAGCATGCAAACTTCAAATATATGGAGAAGAGGCGGTGACACTCACTCGTCATACAAGATGCACCTTGCTTGATGCTTCAACTCCTCGTCTGTAGGCACATGTCGGTTTGGGTTGTTTGGAGACATGGCTGCCGCCACAAACCTCTCCAGATCCCACGCGAGTCTGCGGTAGCAAGAAGCATTGAGGAAGTAATGGCTCTGCTTGAGGATGTTTTGCTGATCCACAAGATTCGAAATGTTGCTCACGCTGGAGAGGACTAGATTCGCCTGACATTGTGGCGGATTGGTGGTCCCAGTCCGGTTCTCTTGCTCAAAGTGCCGCTGCTTGAAAGCATTCAGCCAGGCGGTATTGTCTGCCGCCGTCTGTTTTCTGCAATCTTGACATTCATAGACAACACCGCACGCATGCTTCCGGAGCTCGTCGTCTGATGGATATGTGCCGGTCGTGGCCCGGTGATTGTTGGCAAAGTCGGCAAGCTCCCGCTCGAGCTGTGAGTAGTCCTGGACGGAGGGGTTCACGGTATTCGTTTGTGGGACGAGCGCAGCAAGGCTGTCAATGGGGTCCAGGCCTGCTCTTTGACGAAAGCTTGATAGCCACGATGTGTTGCTGTAGATGAGGCGGAGGTAGACGTTGGCCATGTGCTCCATGGGCATGGTGGAGGACTCTTCCATTCTCGCAACGATCTTGCAAGCTTCCACTCTGAGCTCCTCGTCGCTTGCAGTCAGGCCGAGAATGGTTCGGGCTTTCACGAACTCAGCGAGCTGCTTTTCCAGAGGACAGTCCTCGAAGATGTTGTCCTTGCCGTTGACCCTCAGATGACGGAGACAACTCTCGGCTTGACTGCGGATTGGGCGAAGTCGCGCTCGGCGGCTGATTTCCTCGGAAGATATGAACAAAGCTCGAAACCAGCTAGGCGGTGGGTGGTCACTCTTGGAGAGAATCTCTGATGCGTAGATGATCCGACAAGCTTCCAGCATGAAATCGTCGTCCGACACTTCCACCATGTCCATTCGATTCTGAAGCCAATAGCTCAGTTCGAGCTTAATGAGATCGTAAGCATTCCGCGGTGATTCGGAGTTGGCCTGGCTCGCCTGGAAAGGCAGTGGTGTAGCTCTCTCGTCGTGAATCATATCTATCGGGTATAAAGGTCAAAGACTGTGGCATAAAATCAACAGAACTCTGGATATGAGAACTTACAAGGCGGGATGGCATTCTCCACCATAGAAAATACAGCTGGCTCAAAACCCCAATCACCTTTCCAGTCACGCATCTCAGACCCAGTCTTGAAATGCTCAGCCAAATGGTCGACCCTGACCGGCCAACTGTTCAAAACCAGGCCACAAAATCCACAGCGACTGCGTATGTCCGGGGTTGGAGCCTTCCACGAGTCCATGGCCCAGGCAGTGTACTTGGTGTTGTGGACGAGCTTCATGTGCTGACGCAGATGGTCCTTGCGGTAGAACGTGCGTTCATCGAGTGATCGTTCCTGGCAAGAGGTGTAATTGTGGCTTTCAATGTGTGCATTATCAGGATCTGCGATGCCGCACAGAACACAGCACACTTGGTTGTTTTCGGGATTGAGAGCCCTGGGACCCTTGGGACAGCAAATCCACTGCTCCAATGAGAGATGCAGAGACTTCTCATGCCGCTGCCAGTCATGCTTCGTGCGGAAGGTTTCGGTGCAGAAAGTACACTGAAATTGTCTTGCACTTATGCCCACTTTCGGATTGGGTTCTTTTGGATTGGCTCGTCTTCTGCGTCTCCTGCGACCCCTTTGCTGCAGGGAAGCGATAGAGCTCTTGGAGCCCTGCGAAAATGCAGAGGCGAAGGACCCAGAAGAAGGCGAGGTACCAAAGCTGCTTGCCGATGATGCCCGGTTCGATCGAGGCACATCGTCGTCGGTGATGTTGAAGGGGCTGTTCATGCCGGGTTCATAGTACTTGGAAGGGTCAGATCGTAGGATGGCGGATGCGATAGCTGTCACGCTGGCTGGCTCGTTTTCTATTGACTATCAGCGTTAAGACTCACGGAGATGAGGAAGCTGCGATAGTCTTTACCTGGTGGAGAGTTTTGCCAGCGCTGGAGAGGGCTCAGAAACTCGGCGTCAGCGGTCCCGCGTCTTGATGGGATCTCAACGGCTCCAGCCCAGGTACGCACACTGGGCGATGCCGCGCGGGTTTGGTGGTGGATCTTTTGCTTGCTTCGCCGCCTGGCATTGGCCAGCCAGTTGGAGATCTGTGTCTTGTTGAGTCCAGTCTGTCTCTCTAGAAAAGCTCGCTCTTCATCGTTCGGATATGGACGATTGCTATGGACGGAAAGCCAGGCCTTCAAGATCCTGACCGATTCCCTGGAGAATCTAGCACCTATCTTTGGTACCGCCGGAGCTTCGGTGTTATTGTCATTTCCAGAG
This sequence comes from Ophiognomonia clavigignenti-juglandacearum, assembly GCA_003671545.1. Classification (NCBI taxonomy): domain Eukaryota; kingdom Fungi; phylum Ascomycota; class Sordariomycetes; order Diaporthales; family Gnomoniaceae; genus Ophiognomonia; species Ophiognomonia clavigignenti-juglandacearum. The sequence goes on along the minus strand of PYFS01000636.1, from coordinate 82,658 downwards.
TCAACTCCGGCTGTAAGGTTGGTGATGTCTGGCGAAGAGCTGCTTCGAGGGTCGTGCAGCTGACCGTCTCCGATGGTAGGTACGTTTCCGGAAGGCCACTCGGCTGGAGGCGACAGGTCACTTACCCCATTGCTCGTTCCTCCGACAATGGAGAAGCTGCATTTGATGTTCAATGTGTCGCAGGTACTACAGCAGGCCTTGCCGTTGTAGTCGTTGATCTTCTGGCATTTGAAGCCGCTCGCCTCGCACGCATCGCATGGCTTCTGCTCGGATCCGGAGAGTTGGATGCTAGTGGGTATAGCTGAGACCGAATTGGGAACCAAGTTGCTCGTTTCGAAGTGCTCCAGGGCCCAGAAACTGAAGTCATCGCCGTCTAGGTTTGCCAAAGCCAGGTCGAAGTCAAGGTTGTCATCATCCTGCACAGGACGGAAGTCCAGGTTGTGGCCCGAAGCGAGCGGCACGTCTCTTGGGCCAGAGGAGGCGCCTTGCGCAGCGCGGTCCCAGTCGAAGAACTCCGCCATGGCTGCGAGGTACCCAGACTGGTAGAGGGACAGGGCGTCCGGTCATGCGAAGGGCGTGGTACTTTGCTGGACCAGGTAGGCACACACGTGGAGCCGGTGGGTGCCGGAGGTTGAGACAGTGCTGCTCGGTCTTCCAGCTCGGCTCTCGCAGTGTCGGGTGGGCTTGGTTGTTGCTTGTGCACCTGCGCCCTTGCGGATGTCAAAATACAACTCTTGTGTGCAGGTAGCTGCTCGTGGCTGTCGTCGACGCATGTACAGACGGAAGGAGGATGCAAACGACTAATCAAGGTTTTGCAGTCTTACATGCCCGTTCTGGACGAGTATAAGAAATAGCCAGTCTCTCAGAACTGTACTTGAGAGAAGTGGTCTCTGCCCAATAAGTGCTTCCAGTAGATGATGTGTGATCCATACGACGGGGACACAGATGAGGTTTCTTGTCTTGCCCGATGTCGAAATGCAAGGCACGACCAAAGGTCTCTGGTCATCCAATCACTTTGAAGCTGTAACCTGGCAGGCAGCTCGACGTCGTGATCGGTTCGTCTTCGGACCGGTCAAACTAGGTTTGGAGTTACTTTCGTTGCGTGGGAGGAGATACATCTACGGAGTGCAGTGCTAGTGCTTACTACCACCACTTGTGGGCCGCGCCTTTCGAGTGACAACTCTTGACTCGTTTTGGTTCGAACATGCTGATCACTGGGGTATAGGTAGATCCCCGCAAGTACGCCAAGATTCATGGCTTCACCTTTCCCAGATAGTGACCTAACATTTGGTGCACAAAACATTGTGCAGGCCTGTTTGTGCTCTAGATCTCGTACCAACAGGCAATGTATTCTCCAGGTGTCTGCACCCTGCAATCATTAGTGGGTCTACCCCAGTGGGTCGGATACTACCTAATCATGAACCTGACGACCCTTCCAGAACTTGTGCTTGTACTAATACTAACAATACAACTCCTAAGGATTAATATTACACTTTTCTCCACAGGCAAAGCGTATGAAAATGTGCGGGAAGATTGGTGGACTTGCAATCAAGGCATTGGCATGCAGATCCGGGACTTAAAGCGCACTCAAATGTTGTATAATGGGGGAAGTCCTTAATTGTGGGCCACGCGGTGGCGAAGTGTAATATTAATCCCTGGGAGTTGTACGTCTGACCGTTCGTCAGATTCCACGACGATCTGAAAAACATATTGAACGACATTGAGGATGGGTATAGGAAGAATATAAATATATAAGTCAAATGATATTCATCTAGCCGGTCGGTTTCAGACTACGGGGCACTAAATCGAGTGTGTATATATTTCGATCCGTGTGGGTAATTATAAAAAGAGTTTGTGTACGGAGGATATTCTATTATAAATTGTGCATTACAGAAGCTGCTTTTATTATGAGTCAGAACTCTTGGTAGGAGAGTGATCTCATCGTACTGCACGCACGCATACAATCAGACGGACATTAGAAACCGCTACAACACACTATCACCCATCGCCTCTCCAGCTCACGAAGGCCCTAGGGCCACCCCGTCGTTCTCACCGTGAAGGAAAAGGCCAGATACTTCAAGTGATAGCGAAACAATAGGGTTTCTATCTTTGTAGAGTCTAGTCATCTATCTCCCCGGTGGCCAAAAAAAACAACCGTCTACGCATATCCTCTACTTCTGGACAACCTCCAGGGCTGCTGGCTCTTTCTAGGTCCCTGCACTGTAGCCATGTCGATCGATCCTCTTGACTGACCAGCTCCACGTCTACTCCGTCAGAGTCCTTCGGAAATCCTCCAAAGTAACACTCACCTCCTTCAACACACTCTTCCCATCTACCGAGTCGGGATGCGGTTCCCTCTTCAACGTCCACACCTCGGTCACTCCAAGACCCTCCAAGTAATCGAGACCCCGTCCGTAGTTGGTAGCCACTTGCGCAATGCCATGACTATCATCCGACATGGTGAACTTGCCGCCCATCTTGATCCACTCCTCCGCAATGGGCCGCGCTGGATATGGCTCCGCAAGGCCCTTCCGTAGCGCGCTGGTGTTGCACTCGAGCCAGCCGCCATAGCTCCTGATCACCTCGAGGTTCCGCACCACCCTCTCCCACACCGTCGCGCCCCCGCTGCCGCTGTCACTGCCACTGCCATCCGCCACCTTTCCCGTCCACGCCGTCCGCACATCCCGGCCCGGATCGCTACTCAGCAACCGCACCAGATCAAAGTGGCCGACCACGCGCGGCCGCAGCGCCGCGAGCATGGCGTGCTGCTCGTCGTAGTACCGCGCATACATGCGCTCCTCGCCGCCGTCGTCGTCGCCGCCGCCGCCGCCGCCGGCGCCGTCGCGCGCGCGCGCATAGTGCGCGGCGTCAAAGTCGATGGGCACGCCGCAGGTGTGGTGCAGCGAGCCGACGAAGTAGTCGACGGCCGGGTGCGCGGCGAGCTCGCGCACGAGGGCCGCGTACGCGGCGGGCCGGATGAACTCGGCCTCGAAGCCGACGAGGATGTGCAGGCGGTCGGCGTACTTGGCCCGCAGGCGCTGCGCCTCGGCGAGGTAGGCCGCGTGGCGCGGCAGCAGCGCGGCGAGCGAGCCGTGGGGGTCGCCGAGCTCCTCCGGGTAGAGGTCCTCGAGCGCGGTGCGCGGCATGTGCTCGGTCAGGCCCATGGTTTTGTAGCCGATGCTGATGGCGTGCTTGACGATGTCTTCGAGCTGGTCTTTTGCGTGGCCGGGGCAGAATTGGCCCGAGTGGGAGTGCATTGTGAAGGCCATTTTTTGGGTGTTCGTGTTCGTGGTGTGTGTTGTCCGCGTAAGGTTGTCGTGGGTTAGGCGATGATTATAGAGTTTTCTCAGATTGTTCGGCCTGCAGCTTGTTCAGGAAGGAAGCTTGTTACTATGTAGTGAGAGCTGTGTTCCTTCTGAAGTGAGTCATCCGAGACGGTTGTCTCGGCCAACTGCGTGTAGTTTGTGAATCCAGTGAACTCATGTCGTCTGTTAACCTTGTCAATTTGTCAAGAAAGTCAAGTTGAAGAGTGAAGGAGTTTGGGGCACCAGGGTTACCTAGGTACTTATTTAGCGCTCGGAGTGCTGAAAGGTTCCTTCAATTACCTAGGTAGGTGCTTCGGCCCCTAAACTCGGACACCGGCCTCCGCGGACTTCATTCCACACTGCCGAACAACCTTTCAGAAATGGCGAAGACAACCTTGGAACTGCACACGCATTTCATGAATTACCTATATACATCATGTCCAAGCCCATCTCGAGCCTTGTTGGAGGTAGCTTGCCACGGCAAATATCCGTATGCTGAATTGTGGGCAGTGAGTCTGAGTGCTTTACTTTACAGCTGTGTGGGTGTCTCAAGCTTGTCGCAATGAAAAATGCTTATTTACCAGCACGAAGGCATCTCCTTAAATTCTTCCCAAGTGAGCGAGATGATTACATCCGTACAAACAGATCCATCTCCCTCCAGGCCACTTCACTCCGGCATACTGCCCCAAAAAGAACCTTGGAAGACAGATGAGGACAGTGCGATCATCGGGACAAAGGTATCCGGAAGGAGCAGTGCGGGGATGAGTTGAGTACCTAGGTGAGTACGCTGCGGAACTTGATCTCGTACAGCTACCTACTTAGGTATGTACCTAGGTACGCACAACCTCTCACTTGAGCACCTGATGTAAAGAGTAAAATAAACAAAGGGAGCATAGTTGAAAAACTACATTTGTGATAACCTCTGCTCAAACAAGCAACCCGCCAAAAAATATGGCACACTCCTTCCACATCTCGCCCTCCCAGGGCCACCTCAAATGGAACAACGCCCTTCCCCCCGCCCTGACCGTCCCCTCGGGCGCTGAAGTCACCTTCGACCTTAAGGACGGCGGAAATAACCAAGTCCGCCCAGACAACGAATCCAGCGCCCTCTCCACCTTCTCCTTCGCCCAGGCCGACCCAGCCTTCGGCCCCGTCTACGTCGAGGGCGCCGCCCCAGGCGACATCCTCAAAGTCGACATCCTCTCCCTCACCCCCGCCGCCTACGGCTGGACCGCCATCTTCCGCGGCTTCGGCCTGCTGTCCGCCGACTTCCCGGACCCGCAGCACGTCAAGATCTGGGACCTGACCGACGCCGCTCTCCAGCCAGGCACCACCGGCACCGACACCGGGGGCATTGGGGGCCCGCGCCGCGCCGTCTTCAAGCCGGGCGTCTCGGTCCCCGTGCGGCCCTTCCTCGGCGTGCTCGGCATCGCCCCCGCCGCCGCCGGCGAGCTCAGCACGATCCCGCCGTACGCGCTGTCCGGCGGCAACGTCGACACGCGCGACCTGGGCGCCGCGGGCGCCACCGTGTTCCTGCCCGTGCAGGTCCCCGGCGCGCTGTTCAGCTGCGGCGACGGGCACGCCGCGCAGGGCGACGGCGAGGTCTGCGGGACGGCCATCGAAACGCCGATGACGGCGCGGCTGCGGCTGAGTGTGGTCAAGAAGAAGAAGAAGGAGGAGGAGGAGGGCGACGAGGACGACGAGGACGACGCCGGGTGGATGGAGTTGAGGTGCCCGCACTTTGTGACGCCGCCGAGGAGGCGCGGGGAGGTCGCGGAAGAGGATGTGAAGGGGGTTTATGCGGCGTTGGGGATCCATGAGGATCCGACGGAGGCGGCGAGGATGGCGTTGAGGGGGGTGCTGGATTGGTTGGAGAGGGAAAAGGGGTTGACCAGGGTGGAAGGCTACATGTTGGCGAGTGTGGCGGCGAGTTTAAGGATGACACAGGTGGTTGATATGCCGAACTTCTCGGTCTCATGCTCCATTCCGTTGAACACCTTCGATGACTAGGGGCATGGCATGGGCAAGCTAAAGCTACATAGTAGTCTATCATTGGGATATTTGGCATTATCTACCCTCTAAATTGCAGGTACATGCCAACTATCCGAAGAGAAAGTCCAAGGATCTCTCGAACCAGTTCCTAAGTACATTTGTTAGCGAGTTGACAGTATGTTCACATGAACGGGAGACGCACTTAGCTGGCTGAGGCACATAATTGGCTTCATACTCTTCGATCTCAGCCAGGTTCTTCACCAGATCGACCTCTCCAGGTTTGTAAAATTTCGAACGCTTCAGAACCTTATAACCCAGGTAGAGAAGCGGCACGACACCGACCATAGTGTATCTGCACCGTCACTGTCAGTCTCTGACCTGATACCATCCGAGCGGCGTGCACCACAACAAGGAAATGTACTCACGAGAACAAGAACGTAGGCACATCCCACATGCCCGGCATAAACACCGTATACCCCTGCACAAACGCCATCACAAAATTCGCAATCAGCGCATACCACGCCGCAAACGGCTGCGGCAGCGGGCCCTTGTACGGCAAGTCGTCCCGCGACAGACCCTGCGCCTCGAGCGCCTTCAGGAACCGGATGTACGTAAAGCACATGGCGCTGAAGTTGATGACCTGGCTGGCCGTGACCAGGCTGACGAACCAGCTGAGCACGACCGCCGAGTTGTTCGACACCTGTAGGAACGACAGCAGCGAGATGACCAGCACGAGCAGCACCGCGTAGAACGGCACGCCGTTGCGCGTGCAGCGCGCGAAGATGCGCGGCGCCTTGCCCTCGAGCGCGAGCCCCATGAGCGACCGCGACGCGCAGTACACGTAGCTGTTGCCCGCGGAGAAGGCCGCCGTGAGCACCATGGCGTTGACGATGTCCGGCAGCACGCGGATCTGCAGGCGGTTCATGGCGACCACGTACGGGCTGGCGGCGGCGCCCGGCGCGCCCGACTCGAAGGCGAGGCGCATTTCTTCGTCGGTGTAGGGCACGAGGATGCCGACCGCGAGCGAGCCGAGCACGAAGAAGGCGGTGAGGCGGTAGAAGACGGCGTTGAAGGCGCGCGGCATCACGCTGCGCGGGTTGATGGCCTCGCCGGCTGCCATGGAGACGTAGTCGGGTCTTTGAGAGAGAGAACGGGTTGATCAGTTTTGTTCATATATGAGTATTCCGACAAGGTAAGGTACTCACCCAGCTATGGTGAAAGCAGCGAGGATCAGGCATTGCAGGAAACCTAGGAATCTTCCGAGACTTCCTGTGCGATAGAGCTCTGCAAAAGAGCCTGGATTCTGCCAGTACGTAAAGCCAAACCTTTCACCAAGCGGATTCCCGCCCAGCATCACAACAAAGGTGAAGATTATGAGCGCCACAATGACTAGTTTTCTGTTAGCATCCTGTTACGGCATCTGATGCATCATATTTCACTCACGCAAGACCTTGCCCAGAGCCGCCCAGAATTCAGTCTCTCCGTACCTAAGAAGATCAAAAAATTAGGCTGACGGCTGGATTCATGAGAGCAGCCTTGAGAAACGACTTACCACTCAACAGCAAGCAGGTTGATCAGGGCGTACAGCACGATGACGATGGCTATTATGCCTCCGGCCGGGACGATGTCGCCTGTTCACAGTATCAGTACGCCAAAAACTTCCACAGCAACCTCAAGTATGAACTTACTCCAGTAGTGAATCACGACATTGCAGGCAGTGACTTCAAAGGGAACCAAGGCAGCCTCGAAAACGAAGAAGTTCCAGCCAGCCGCGAATCCGAAAGCCTCGTCGACGTATCGCCCGGCAAAGCGAATGAAGGGACTCGATATCGGTAGGTACGTGACCTGGCACATCATCAGCATCGCCGGTTCCTCCAAATACCATCTCCGCACAAAGAAAAAACAAGGGACTAGGCAAAACCACATACCATCTCAGCCATAGACATCGTCACACACAGAATCACGGTGCACCTAGACAGTCACGAATCTCAGCCCCAATTCATTCCCCTCCATCAACCCACCCCCTCTGAAGTCCTACAGTCCCCCCAACCCCCAAAACACACAACTCACCACAGCGTAAACGCCAAAAACAGCGACGCCGGTCCACCATTCAAAAGCCCCCGCCCGATCTGGACATACAGCGCCGTGCCAATCGTGCCGCCGATGCCAATCAGCTGGATGTGCCGCGACTTGAGTCTCCGCTCGGTATGGTCGCCGGGTGCGTGAACACCACCATTGCGGGGCAGCGGCGGCGGCGCGGCACGGTCGCTGCCCGAGGAGTCGTGCCGGATCACGCCCGCTTTCTCTGCGTCGTCGAGCGGGGGGAAACCTTTCGAAGAGACGTGCCGTGTCGCCCCGAGGGGCTGACGACCGCCGGCGCTGGTGTCTATTCCCGAGGAAGACATTAATTACCAGATTGTTGTGGAGATTGGAAGTTGCCGTTCCAGAGCGAAGTTTTCGGCCGAAGAAGGTTCGAGGGAACTAGCAAATGCCTTTGAGAAGAAGGCTGAAGAAGTCCACGGTGTAGCTCATTTGGGATCCAAGAACGGGCAGACGGCAGACGAAAATCTTTTTCATGACAAGAGGACCAAGACATCCATACAAGCTTTGGGAGGATGCACTCAAGTTTTTGTGGGTGTAGATAAGAGGAAGCGTAGACAAGCCACTCCTCAGCTGCCAAGCAGCAGCTCCTAGGCTGGCTAAGAGATCGGCCAGAGCCACACGGGGGACCAGGCCGAGTTCGTCGAGTTGCGTGCTCAGGGCCGTCGTCCGCCACTTAAACCCGCCATCGCCCAGGCGCCACGCGGTCTTGGCTCCCTGGGCATACGGAAGTTCCGTACTCGTGGTATGAGGAGGAATTGGGTTAGTAAAACCTGATGTTTTCGGTAATAGCAGCACGGGAGTAAACGATAACACAGGCTACTGCTGACTCTGACTGAGTCGTATGTTCATGTGCAAGACTGTCGGTCTTTCGTACAGCCAGTGCCACAATATGTGTTTGAGAACTTGTGCTTCTACCTTGACACCTGTTGGCGACGTCCCAACAACGCGTCCTCTCTCGGCCACTGCTGCAAGCCGGCAAATGACATGTAGCTACTCCGTACGTAGCGCCACTTAGACGCAGGTACCGTAGGCTTGCGAACGCAGTGCGGTAGACAATTTCATGGTTAACAAGACTCCAAAGCTATGCCCGAATTCCAACCCATGCAAGCTATCGTTGTTCAGTGGTCTCCGCCTCCTCCCTCCCAGGACACTTATTCCAAACTGGCCCAAGAGTGCACACTCGCGTAATTCGACTGTTCCTTCCAGTATGAACCGAATAGCAAGTTCGCGGAGGCGGAAGCCACGTCAAGTGCCTGACAGCTCTTGGCCCTAGGCTTTTGGCTTCCGCTTTAGCGCATATGGCCAGGTGCCGGCTCACAGCTCGTCGCTGAGACGGCGCTGAAGCTTGTGTTGAAAGACGTCAGGTTCCTGCCTGTTCCTATGCTGCCCCGCCATATAAGGCCCCCGAACATGCTGTTTCCCAAGGTCCAAGTGCGAACACACTCTGCAATGTCCAATTCCATCAAAGGGACGCGACAACATCCATCCATCCCACCCAGCCCATCATCCATCGAAATCCAATCTGCGGAAGAACTCCCATCATCATGGCAAGGGACTGGCCATCTATCAACGATGACGAACACCCATTGGAGTCCCTCATCTGGGCCTTCTGCTACTATGCGATGTTGTGGGCGGCCTTTCTCTGGATATGGGCGGTTGTCATTGTCGTGAGAAGTGTCCAAAAGCCATATTTCGGCGTGTTCAGTGAAGACAACCCACCCATTCTCGAGCCGTCAACCCCACCATCGTCGCCAAAGGCCGCTCGCGAGTCGAAGTCCCATCATCGAGTGTTCTCCGACCTGTAACCCGCCGCATTGCTACCCACGCCGTCGTCGACTTCCAACACCAGGCCTACACTATGATCGAGTCCTAGACCGTCGATATTCGAATTCGCACACGGAGAATCATGGATACGACGGCCGTTGACGACACTGGTCTTCAACTCGGGCGAAGGCCCACCACCAGCCATGTCGCGGCGCAGGATGTGTGGACGATATGTGCGCGTTCTCGCCGAGACACCTTCTGTCATCAACTTTTTCATGTTGCCATCCGCATCATTTTCCAACATTCGCTTTATTTCATTGTCCGCCGAGGCCCTTGTCGTGGTCAAGCGCTCCTGAATTTTGACAATTTCGTCCGAGCAATCCCCGTCACGAAGGAATTGGTGCGCCGCTTGTTCACACATGGATTGCACGAGCTCGAGGGCTTTGTCGAGCTCGTCCAGTATGCCGGGTGGCTGTTTTGCACAATTGTACGGTGACCAGGTGGCTAGGGATGGACGGAAATTTCCTGGCGATGGGAGGCTGGGACCCTTGATGTTTGGGAATGAAGGTGATGTTCGTTTTGGGGTTGGTGAAGCCATTGTTGGTGGTGCCATTGTTGGTATTCCATTTTTGTTGCACTCCTTGGTTACTGCAGCGATCATAGGCCGATCAATCAGTCTTTCCTCAATCTCCGTCTTGTCTCCATTCGTCATGTTCATTCCATCCGTCTGCATTGCCGATGGTGAGAGCTGTGGCGGTTGGAACTTTGCTGTACCATTCCCAAGTCCTCCCTCCGACTCTTCAGAACTGTCGTCGTCCGGCACCTCCAGCTCGGCCATCCGCTTGATTTGTGCTACCTTCGCAGCCATCTTCGCCTTCCGCATCAGATTGCGGCTCGCACTGACGAACTTGACCACCTCTTCGAAAAACGACTGCACATAGCTATCGTAGTACACGACGACCAAGGTCTTGCTGCGGTATTTGCTCACGACCGCCTGACCGTCCCCTGAGACAAGTGAGTCGGTCGCGACGCGTTTCTTGTCCAGTTGGTTCCTGCGCAGAGCCGCTCGTGCTTTCGCCATCGCAGTCGCCTGGACCTGCGGCGTCTGTCGCTCGACGGCCGAGGAGCTCGGAGAGTGCGCCTCCTCGGCTGCGGACTGGTCTCTCTGCGTTGTCGCGTTCGTCAAGCCCGATATCCGCTGGGCATTTCTGTGCGCGGCGAGCGTCTCCTCGGCACTCATCCTCCCATTCGCCGCCCCCGGGTGTGCCTCGCCATCGTCCTTAGGCTTCAGTGACTGGGTTGAGGCACAGCTTCGTACACCCCTTTTCTTGCTAGGCGAATGCTGCTCCGCAAACTGTGCAAGATCGATCTGGCGCTGGTCGATCTGGCCGCTGAGCTCGTCCAGTCGCTTTGCCCAGTCCAAGCAGTGTGTGACGAGGTTGTGCAGGGCCTCGAGGGCGAACTGCACGTCCTCTGGGATGGCTGGCTCGGAAGCCGCCCCTCGCGGTTGGGCTCCCGGGGATGGCGGCGCCGCCCGGGAGAGCGTCGTATAGGACGGAATGCTGGGCGGCGAGGAGGCACGGCTGGTAGGCTGGGAGGACCTAACCTGCCGGCTGGACGGAGAGAATCGAGCACACTGAGTTCGATTTTTGGGGAGGAATCGTCGGAGGCGCCTGAGAGGTTTGTCGGGAATTGGCTCGATGGGTGGGAGATGCAGCGCCAGGATGGGCGGCAGCGGCGGCAGCTCGGGGTGCGCGTGAACAGGTTGGTGAGCTGTCAAATTGAAGCTGGACCAAAAGACAGGGTATATCATCCGATGATCATCCAATGATGAAGTAGTGGCCGGATGCTTAAAACTCTCGAAGCAACATCATGAAAGCGATCGGAAGGAAGAGAAGATCTGATAACGGATTGAAACACGGTGAAGACAATCGGAGCTTGGGGTATATGTGCAGTCGAGGAGCAGCGAGGTAGTATTCAGCTCGACTCGTACGATGCTATGACAGTGCAAACGGCAGTGGTTGTCGTCCCGGATCCGGTGGGGAGTCTGGGAGTTGACCAGGTGAGATGCCGTGGAGGTTTGGGGCCAAGGCGAGCCAAGGCTGCAAGGGTGATGGATCCACCAGACGGGACGATGGCAGGGCTGGTCCCCTGTGGGCTCCAGCGGAGCACACTGCAGTAGCGAAGCGATAGCCTATTCTGCCTGTGAGAACGACAGCCGGCCGCAAGGGACCCTGGGACCCTGCTTTCCAAATTGACTTCAGTCTTGCAGTCTTGGAGGACCCTCACTGGCAATGTATTCGTGCCCAGAAGCTGCAAATCTATGACCGAAGTATAAAGTGTAAATCAAAGTATACTGTATGTCCTGACAAGCCACTACAGGTACCTAGTAGTTGACTGCACAAATAGGAGATTTTTCAAATTGGTCCCCATTTCAAAATCGTAGCAAGGATGGACCGTTGGAACTCTAGGCAGCACAATTCTCAAGATGCTCATTGGCGGCGTCAAATACCTACTCCGTACCGTACAGTACATATTATCAGAAATATCTCTTTTCGCCGTGACGTCGCCGAGATCTATTACCACCCCCGATCGACATTGATGGTTTCCCCCTCAGTCTGTGCCAACCTTTGGAATCAAGTCAGGCATGCTCGTATCGCTCCCCCAACAGCATGGATCACAGCGCAGAGGTCGGCGACATTCTCGGGATCTCTGGCCATTCTTCCATCTCGTCGCCACTACGACAAGAAAACGAAACGCACAACAGGGGAAACAACCACAGAGCCTTTCGTGCGTTCGGAACCGCCTTGTGTGCCCGAGCCTGCATTGCTGGCCATCAGATATGCACCTTGGCTCTAGCTGTGTCGTGCCCATATTGGCTCGTCAAACTTAGCCAAAGCCGCTGACTCTACGCGTACTGTGGCACACACATATACGTCGACCACGTTCTGCAGCGTCATGCAACCTTTGCTGCAGCGGCACCGTCAAAGTTCACTCCGTGGCAGACACAACCTTTCAATAGCGGCCGAATAATTTCGGGATTTGTGCACGTGTCAGAGAGCTGCAGCTTTTTACGACTGGGTACCACAGGTAGTGAGTAACCTTGGTGAAGACCGCGTGAAGAAGAAATTGACCCTGTTGATGAACATGTTTCGCTTCGAAAGATCTACTGGACTGCCGACGTCCGTATCAACCGGTTTCTCATGGAATTGGATCGTCAAGCTGATGCGACTGCCCAGGTGGACACACATCGCATTCATAGAGACTTGCGCAAGGATTAGGACACACACGCATGGAGTTCTCTACTATAGTACAACAAACCGGTCTTTTTGTAGCCCTGCTCCAAACCCACAGCAGTGTTCATGCCACCAATGTAACCCTCCTCGGCACATCATACGGCCACTGGAGATCATCAAGCTCATTGCAAACCAGGGGCATGGTGGCTGCAACACAGTGATGCATCATGATTGCGAGCCGCTGCCACCAGCCAAGGCCCAACCACTTCTGATTGCAAAAGAACCCTGACAACAGAATAAGGTTACGCAACGCAAACTTAGGTACCGAAGTACATATATCCTGGGCGCGGCAGTCCTTACCGAAAACTTACAGGTACGTACTGGAAGAGTGTACTCCGCACTTCCGAATACAATTTTGTCCATGTTGTTGTGCGGACGGAGTACTTCTAATAACCTTTTTCGGGATCTGTACTCAATCGCATCTGTCAGGGTTACAAGTCACTCGCAGTTGTCAGAAAGTGTGGGTGGGTGGAGGCCTGCGTATCTTTCCTGGCCGGGCGAGCTCCGTCCAACTCCGGCTTGTTACGGCTCCGGGAGCGGACCTGCCAAGCCCGGCAGCCGGATGTTAGGCCAGAACATTAACCAGGTCCCCCACCTGCGTTGTCTTGATGATCATCAAACAATCCAGGTACTCTCCATCAGATTGATTGTTGCAGAGGAGCTTGTCCCCAACGTAGATATGAAACTGGCAATATTCGGGTCGTAGTATTCTGGGATCTGCCTACAGCTACATGCGGCCATATACCTCTCCTTATGCCCCCCCCCCCACTCACCAAAGCTTGCCACTATGTCACGAATTCCCATGCACACATGGAACACCGTGCTGTTCGACGCAAGGGGATACACAATTCCGCAGAGCCGGCAGTCCTCCACATCGCAACTACGTAGAACCTCGGACCCGACCAGGCACCTAAGCATTAGCAGTCCATCTACGACAACCCAAGACCAGCGACCAGCTCCTTAACCTCTCCCTTCCCCGCCACACCCCAATCCACCCCCTTCAACCTCGCCGCCTCGTCCCCGCGCCCACTCGCCTCCGCCAGCCCCCAAAGCTCATCCACCACAGCACTCCGCACCCGCGGCCACGGATGCGCTATCAACGCGCCCAGCCGCTTCCGCGCCTCAACTACACCCTCCCTCCGCCGCTCATCCAGCGCCTCACTCACCCTCCCAGCCTGCTCCGCCCCCTGCTGCAGTGCCGCAATCCCGCTATAGACCCTCACGCACGCCTCGAGCTTCCTGACATTCCCGCTCTTGTACCCTGCCTTCTGCGTCTGCAGACACAAACTCTTGAGGTCGACGGTGGCGGCGCGCGGGAACACGCCGACGGCGAAGAGGAACGCGGTGATCTCGAGGGTCGGCACGACGATGCGGTCGACGCCTTGGTGGCGCTTGAGGTTGCGCAGGAGTGTGGCGCAGCTGCGGTCGAGGTTCGCGGGGCTGGCGGCGCAGTGCGCGGTGAGGGCGGCGCGGCTGGCGATGACGAGGTCCTCGTTGCCTGTGTCGGCCGAGGTCACGTAGCCTGAGAGGAGCTCGTCGGTCCAGGTGTTGGGGTCGGGCGCGGTGGTCAGGGGGTTGAAGATGGGGTCGAGCCAGTTGTTGTTAGTGGGAAGGTCGAGGAGGAAGGTGAAATAGGCTTGGGACGAGAAAGTCAATTTGGTGAATTGGGGAGCGAGACTACAGGAATTTGTTAGCGTTGAGCCTGTGGGTATAGTGAAGCTGAAGATTTACTCTGGGTTCAATGCTAGGGCAAGGGTAGCTTGAGCCTCAACCCTCACTCTGTCTAGTTTCTCGGAAGCGAGTCTCAGAATTGGCAGCAAAAGGCTTGCCACCGCCTCATCGGAGCCTGAAGATCCAAGGGCATGGTTTTTTGCCGCTTCCCAAAGGTATTTCGTGGCCTTGATAGCCTGAAGCCGGACATGCGAGCCAACATCACCCCTCGCATTGGTGTGGTAGTTATTTAACCCCTCGGAAATGAGCCCCAGGAGTTGATCAACATTCTGCCTCAATACTTCACTCCCAACAAGGCTCTGAAGTATCGCAATCCGCACCTCGACGTCCGGGTCCTGTGCCCAACGGTCCAACAAAGGACCGCAAGTAGTGGCCGATGCATCTCCGGGTTTCTGATCCAGACATGTGACTGAATACGCTCTTGTCAGGGCTTGGAATTGGCCGGCGCAAGGGCCTGAGCGAGGTCTACGGACAGCATCTGCCCACCCTCCGATGACGACTTTACGCTGCTGTACTGATGAGAAGGTCAAAACCACCACGGCCGCTTCAGAAGCTGCTGATATCAGCTCCGGCTCTGTTCTCGCGAGCCACGTGTTTATCAGCTCCCAAGAGTCTTTAACGATTGATGAAAGTCGCTGTTGATTGGAGATGTTAGACAGATCGATCCTCGAAACCACCTTGGTGAACTCGACTGTGCTTGAACGTGAGATCAAGTCGGGTCCGGATACCAGCAAGCCCTCCTCTATAGCATCGTAAAACCCCACGGCCTCGGCCTGCAGAATGGGAAAATACGAGACAAGTAGTCGGCATAGGCCCTCCGCAATGAGCTCAGGCTTGCGGAAAGTGGTTGCTATAAGGCCGCGAAGGATATCATGCAGAATATCCTGTGCAACTTCAACGACGAATCCCAAAGACACGGGGAAGACCAAACCAGCCTTCCTTTCCCGACCTAGTAGCAGCGGTAGCTGGTCAAAGATCGAAGCTAGAGCCAGCAAATGCCCATGTCTCTCCTCGACCTGGCGGCTCTGCAGCGCCTTCATAGGTCGGACGACGTGACTTATGGAGGAAAGCACCACTTTGTCGAATCCGTTTGACAAAGACACATTCCCCATCGCAGCTGTCACAGTCCCGTATGCTAGCCCAGCGACCCGTCGAGCAGCAGGATCTGCATCGCCTGCTCCTCGCCACCCAAGCAAGGCGTCGAGAATAGCCTCGCCGTACTGTGCATGCAGCTTGGTAGCGCTGACAGCCACATCGTGGATGGCTCTTGACCTAAGCGCCACGGCATGGTAGTCTACGGCTTGCACCAGCGCAATGCCCTCGGCCACAGTATCGGGGTGTCTGCCGATAAGCTCCTGCATCGCCGCCGAGGATCCACGACGGATGTTGCCCGCTGGATCGAGGGACGCCGTGACGACCAATTCTGTAGCAAGTATCTGCAAGACTGAAGTTTTTGCTCCGCTTGGTCCGTCGCGCACCACCTCAGGAGGTACCGACATGAGCTCCTTAGTAGAGTACCGTCTCGCCACGGCCCAGATACCGAAACAAGCGGCGTCACGCACGTTGGTCCCAATCGAACCTCCGGTGGCACTGCGGCGCTCGAAGGAGAGTCCGAGGAGTAATGCCCGGATGATGTTGCCTAGCTTGTCGGCAGGTGGTGAGCGCCGGTAGAGAAGATGAGACAGGGTCAGCATCAACCCATGCCACTCTAGGTGGTCAACCGAGGTGAGGTCTCTGGTTGGAGGAAGGGGAGGGCTAGCAGGATGGTCGGACGGATTTTCGACCACAAGCACATTCTTTTCAAGTGACTCCAACACAGCGTCTACGACTTGCGAAGCCATATAATCGGGAAGGCTGAGTGTGACGATGCTCAGAGCCTTGCTCGCCGCAAGCCTGACTGGTGTGTCGTTGTCGGCAAGACTCTCAAGAAGATGGCCAATGGTGGTCTCGACAAGCTCAACACCGGCCATATCCTGCGTCTCCCTCTTGAGCTTCGCTACAGCTATCGATCGCATGAGTTTGATGATAGTCTTTTTAGCTAGGGCAGACGACTTGATAATTCGAGACATCTCATCGTCATTCGAAGGAATCGCATCGACCGTGTTGAAAATTGTAGACGAGTACTTGTTCAAATCCGAGGTCTCAGCCGACGATGTCAGGATGCCAGCGAGAAAAGCCAGTATCCCGATATACTTATAAGGTGACTGGGCAGGCTCTTCAGGTCTTGGCCGCAGCCAGAACAACGCCCACTGGACAAGGGCGTGCATCACGCCAAGCTGCTGCATGTCCTTGCGCATCGCCATCCTGACCAGAAGCGCTTTGGCGGCGTCGCGTTCTTTGCCGGGCGAGGCCAAGTACTTGACGGCCAGAGGCATGACTCTGATCGTGATGCCAGGGACATTGGACGGCCAAAAGAAGCCCGGGATGCCAGCCAGGTCCACATCCTCCATGTAGACGGACGAGATGGTCGCCAGGTCGAAGGGCGCAAACATGAGATGCGACAGCCAGAGAAGTACGACATAGCGCTCCTCCCACGTCCACTGGGCCGAGGTGTCGTCGGCGGAGCCCTGGTGCCGCTCGGCGTCTTCCAGCGCAGAAAGCAGGAGCTCGAGGTATTTGGTCTCGACGTTGAGAAATCGCACGATGACCTTCTCGCCGCGGATCTTGCAGAAGGTGTACAGCAGCTTGCAGATCGCAGTAGGCAGGGGCATCAAGAGAGACGACGTGGCGGAGGTTTCCTTGGCGCGTCGCCGCCTTGTCTGGAGGTACTCCAGAAATGCCTCAGCTAGCACGGGCAGCCAATTGGGCAAGTGCGGGTCAAGAAGCTGTGGGAGTTCCTGAAAGGGGTCAAGGAGCTATTCGAGCTTCGTCAGTGAAGATTAAAGTCCGCCTCTTCGTGGTCTGGCCTCGCTCACATTGGACATCAAGTAGACAGCCTCTCGTGTGCGAACGCGCGAGCGAAGGCGAGACCCTCCCTGGCCATCTGGCTTCCGCAGGAATGTCCTGAGGCGTTGATCGAAGGTTGAAATGAGCTCACTGGACACCTTTTGAAGTTTGATGTCCAGATCGTCTTCAGGGGCGTCCATCTCCGCCTAGCGTGCTGGCGTTCTCGCGCTGAAAAGTGTCCCTACGCGTGTCTGTCGCCCTTTGCTGGATCGCGCTTTATTTTGATTCTTGCACTGGATCCATTAATCAGAGTGAATCAAAATCGATAAAATTTCCCTCTAGATCGCAAAATGGTGCGAAATCGCAGTCGAAATTGATGTATCGAGATGAGAACTGTCATGGTTAACTTCAAGTTGTTGGATGTTCAGACTCAGATTCACGCGATGCTGACTAATGAGAGTACAAGATTTCACCAGCGCTCCTGTCACCCACCAGCAGCTGAAGTCAAAGTGTAAGAGAGTACGAATAACAGGAACCCGTGTTCAGACAAATAAGTTCCACTGAAAATCCATATACAAATAAGGCTGGCGGATAGCTGTGGAAGCGTGCTTCGGCCCAAAGCAGGCAAATGCCACACTGCACACCTGATCGCACCCTTGGAACCACTAGATGGTGGGTAACAAGTGACTCTTACACGTCCAGCGTTGCACACACTCTACGAATTCCAGGAGACTTAATAGACCGCCACGGCAGCCACAAGAGCGTCCAGCGCAGAGCTCTGTGTGCTCGCATTGGCTCCACCACCAACGGATGGCGGTCCAGCCCAATTCACTCCCAGGAAGTTCGAAGAATTACGATCGTACGACCAAATAGAGTTGGCGTTGGCCAAGATGAATTGTCGGAAATGCTCGCTGTTAACCTGCAGGTACAGGTAATGGAGGTTTCGCATGAAGACACCTGGCGTTTCATAAGTCAGCCTACGGACAGAGCTGCGCGAGGCTGTAGAGCAGGGAGGGTGAGTGGGATGGAGAGCAAACCTTTGAACTGAGAGCCGTCCGCTCCACAATCATTTTCACAGCTGTCGTGAAGAATGCCGTTGGTTGACAAGGCCGTAATAGCAGCCTCCGCAATAAGAACAGCTTTCGACAAAAGTGTAGAGTTTCCGGTGGATTTGTATAGTTCCACGAGCCCGCCCAAGATCACGCCCTGGTTGTATGACCATGTCTCCTCTCCATTGTTGACACACGTCCCGTTCGCGTTGATGATCAGGCCATCATTGACGAGGTTGTTCTTGTTGATCATCCCGCTCTTCTGGAACCACGCCCACTGGTCTTCGGCTATCGCCAAGTACGCCGATGCGTTGGAGGCGCGATTGGCGAGTGACGCAGCCACATTCAGATATAGCTCGTTCGCAATGGCGTTCTTGTACGTCATGTCCTTATTCCACCAGATCCCTCCTCCGCAAGTGGCGTTCACCAGGCCGCCTTGCATATCGTGGAAGATGCTCTCGGCCATGGCCAGATAGGGACCATGACCTGTGACATCGTAGGCACGTATCCAAGCCAGTGCCCACCAGCCCTCGTCGTCGTAGTAGTCGTTGATGAATCCACGGAAGCCGCGCTCCACGAGTATACCTCTGGTATCGGCCACCGAGACCTGCTCGTAGCGGGATTCGACAAGGTGGAGGCCGTCATGCCTGGTGACGAACCTTTTGCGAACTTCATCCACGGTTTGTTGTGCTTGTGAGAACGTATTGGTGAAGATGTCGCCGAGCTTCAGACTCTCAGCTCCTTTCACGTCGGCCGCATAGAAGTCCCCCAGTACAGTGAGGCAGTTAGCCGCATTCCACCAGCCTGTCGAGAGCCACAGTCCTTCCTCCTCGTCATACCAGGTCTGAAGGGCTGCGATGGCGGAAACGGTCCACTTGGAGTAGGTTGCAGTGCTGAGGAGAGCCGAGTCGCTAGAAACAGTACTAGATATGAAAGCCGTCGACAGAGGAAATTCGGTTGTCGTGGGCGCCACCAGGTCCCCCTTCGTCAAAGCCGATATACCGAGACCAAGCACTGAGTGGAGCACGACTGTCCATGACCGAGCATTTGAGGAGACGAACATCCCCGATAGCGACGACGGAATCCGTGCCGGCAGCGAGAGGCACCCGGAGAAAATATCGGGACGTACAAAGATGACTGAAAAATTACAAGCACCGAACACGCAGATGCTCAAGGCGATGCGAAGATCATGAAGACAAGTCTTGCGCATACAGGGACGAGTAGGAGACACATCTCGAGACGAATTATGGTAATAGTGCTTGCGCTGCCTTCTTATTGCCTCGGAAGAGGCTGACTGGTGACCCATATTGAAGACCCTCATCAGCCCAAAAGCTCCATTGTCGCCAAGGAGCCTCGTGAAATAATATGTCTGCCTGGTGAGGTCCACTTGGGCATGGGCCCTGGTGGTGTGGCTCCCCTGCACTATGTGCCTGCGGCTGGACCAACAACGCTGTTTCGTTCGCCTGAGGCTAGACGCCGATATGCACGAGAATAGCAGTTGGTCCTGTCGCTTCTTGCTCTTCGGCCAGGGGCTGCGTTGTGTGACTGCAGGACAGAAGCGATCTGAAGCCAGGCAATGGTTGACCCAATGGACCAGCCACAAAGTAATCGTCGATCAGCGGGCTATTTGCTGACGATTACTGCAGTGCTGTGGTCGCTGAATGGAAGCCTGCTTCCGCGCCGTCGCCATGAGATCCTTCTCAACCTAGAAGCGACCAGCCGACGTCAGCGTGCCGGAGCTGAAACACCAGATTTTATGCTCAAGGACCCCATAGTTGCTCTCAGGTAGCTCGCAGTCCATCGTCGGGTACTTTGTATGTAGGATGGTGATTTAGGTGGTGTGATAGGCACTTACTTGAGAAGGCGGTTCTGGGGTGGTTGGGCGAGAGAGGACGTCGACACCCCTGTCGCTGAAGAAGGTTCGGGCCGAGAGTCGCCGGCCGCCGGACGCCGGACGCCGGCGATCCGCCGATCGCTGAACTTCTATCAATTCCAGTCTTCCAACTTCCATTGATATTGTTTTGACTTTCAATGCTAGACTGATAGCGGCCCAAACTCTGACCGAGTACGCCTTCGGACAAGTTCCCTTGTACCAAGTTATGATTGTCAATTCGCCGGACCCGTCTTGGCGCAAGACGTGATGCAAAGTCGCTGGAAGTCAGAGGGTGATGGGCTCTTTTTTTGCAACATTGATACCATTACAGTAACAGGTATGCTTCATGATCCTTCCCGAGATAGGTTACAGCAGGAGGTCTTGGTCGCACACTTGTGAGCCTTCATGTTCCTGTCAGTGTTATCGGTGGAGAACACGTAGGCAAGTGCCAGCTCAGAACTGATCTCAATATCATGAGGCCCTCACGAGTAAAGCCAAATTGCTGTGCAAGTGTTAAGATCCAGCTGAGACTTCAGACGAGTCTTCGCGTGGATTGTATCCAATGACGAACATAAAAGTGCAAGAAGCTCTAACAAGGGCGATCTGTCTCTCAAAACCAAAGCCACAATGTGGCCCCAAGGGATCTCGAGATCATTGCCGAGGTGGATACCTTCGTACAGTATCTTGAGTGTCGTCTTATTTGAAGCATGGGAGGTCTTGCGGAGCACTTGGCTCGGACTGTTTGACTATTAGCTGTTGTACTCTGCACATTTTGTCCGTGATATGGGGCTTTCGTTGATTCCAGGCTAAGAGGTTCAGGCCATAACGAGTAAGGCGATGGTCGATCCAGAAACACCCAAGTAGGTAGTTCAAAACATTTCTTTGGGGTGGACATCAAGATCTCCGGTTCGTCAGCGGGCCCCGGTCTTCACCTGCCGCCCACTTCCCAAAGTCGGCACAGTCTTCTCAGATGCAAAAACTGGAGATAATTAGAGTGCAGCCTGACGATATCGGAAAACGTGTAAAGTAGTTGAATAATTTGAAGCCATCACCATAGCTGCCGGTGACGAGTCCACCCCCACTGGCCCCATAAGATCGTCAAAACCAGGATCAAGGATCCAATCTCCATGCACGCTTCCCGCTGACCTGCTGGGTCTTGCCCGGTCGTTCGAACCGCCGCCGTCAAATCTCACGGCCAGCAGCCGTTATATTCACGATGCAATGCTAACCCAAATCAGCCGCTGTCAGTGCATGCTCAACGTGGTAATGGATTCCCGATCTGCAATATCCCTGGCCCTGGCCCTGGCCCTGGCCCTGGCCCTGGCCCTGACGCCGGCTGCCGACTGCTCTCTTCCCCGGGAGCAGGGCAGGCTGCATGGCACCATCTGCGGCGCTGCGGCGCTGCGGCGGATCGTGGGGCTTCATGTCATCCCATTACCCGACTGCAGGTGGCAGGTGCCTGTCACTGCCTATAGCATTAAAAAGCTCTCACCGCCACTGGAGGTAGTTTGGCAGACATGCAGAATATGCCGTCGGACCATGAATTTGCCGGCATTCCACATCCGGCCATCACGAGAACTCCCCTCCTTCAGCTTCAACATCTCGCCTCCAGATTGGCTCTCTGGCGCGAGGGGTCAGATGGAAGGTTTGCCTCAAGTGCTCGCCATCAGGCCATGCACCATGCCTTTTTACACCGCATGTTTCAATCGATTACCAATGACGGATGCCGCCGAGGAAGACCTAAACATAGATTGTACCGGCAGCCCGGAAGACTGCTCGTGCGCTCACTGTCCAATACAGACGCATGGCTGGATACAACTCGGAGCCAGGGGTAGCTCAGGAGGCTCGTAGCTTGAATAAGCTCCCGTTGCCTCCCCGGACAGGACATGCCCGGCACCTATCCAGTGCCAGACACAAAGGTCTCCAGCGCCGAGAAATCCGACACGCGGATATTTGTCTGTTTGGCAATGCATCGCCACCAGTAGCCCTGGCGCCCCTCACACACGTCATGTTCCCGAACTGGCTGACTTTCTCAAGCGCTTCCCTCAATTGTAGATTCGTCCGGTGGCCCCCCGGCACACACTGCTCGAACTACCGGGATGTTGACTCTGGGATCTCCGGGATCTCCTGGCGAAGAGGACGGAGCGGCAGAAGAGGGTGTGCAGCTGCCAGATGGCTTCCCGGCTTGCAGCGGGCCCAACATTGCTTCTTCTAGCCCGATCGTGTGTGGCAGTTCCTGCAGCCCAGCAAGGTCACGAGATGCAACGTTGCGGCCCGGCAGGCAAGGCACGTTTTTCGGGCATCGCTTGCGCAGGAAAGGAAAAAGCAACTTTGTTTCTTCCAAGATGGAACCGCATGTACATGCAGGGCAGTATTGGCAGTTTTGAGGAGATCGGTCCAAAGGTACCGGTACACAGCATGTACAGTACGTCTCCGTCCCTCTTCTCTTTGCCCCGGTACAGAGTACTGCTGATTCCTGAGTACAACGTAGTACCGCGGTAGCTGAGTCGACGCGTCAAGATTTCCTAATTAGGATATCTCATATATATCTACGCAAGCAAGCATCACTATCACATCGACTAGGCCGCCTAGGCAGAGCAAAAGACTCGTCTTCGGCGACTCTTCGCTGGCCGGACCTCGCCTCACCCGGCGGGTCGCGCGCAAGGGAAAGGATCAGACGCTGGGAGCAATGAAATCGGGCCCAAGGGATCGGGGCTTTGAGCGAGAAAGCGTCCTGTGTTTCTCTATCCGCGACACGTCTGACGTCAACGAAAGTTGTTTCTCCTTCGAGATCAGATCTAGTGCCACTCCGGTTTGACGTTATCCCGTTCACCGACACTCACACACGCATATACACATACACGCAACAATGCACAACCTTCTTTCCTGACCTACGCGGCTTGCCGGTTCGGGAAAGCACGGTGCCTTCCTGGAGGGCGTCGCAAGCGCAAACTCGCGCAGCACGTGATCACATCGCGACACGTTGCGGTGAGACCCAAGCAGACAGACGAGTTGCACAGGGCGAGTGCTCACGGGGCGAGGCACAGGAGAAGCGGAATCTAGGGACAAGGACGTGCGCGGGTTCGTTTGTTCATAGTCTTTTTTGAGCAGCCGTCGTCGTGCCTTTCCGCCCTCCAACACCTCAAGCTTGATACGTAGCAAGCGAGCGAGAAATTCGGCAGAAGGCGAAGGGGAGGCCGGTGACGGCCCCACGGCGGCGCGAAAGCGAGGCAGGCTGCCTGCTTGGGCCCTGACGCCCCGAGGACAAGACGGCCGGAGCGGCCCCTGGCATGACGGCTCCTATCCCTCGGGACGACTTTCGCCAGAATCCCATCCCCTCAAAGACCACTTTCAGCCGAAAATTCCCTTGAATATGAAAGCAAAAAGAAAGCAGCCAAAGTAGGCGAAAGAGCCAATGTCGCAACCGAAGTCGGCAGTCCGGCCACTGAAGAGAAAAAGAAATGTGTCACGTCGCACTGCATACCGACAAACTCGCTTAGGTGGTCGGTCCCAGCAGGTTGGTAAGGGGTTGATCCTTTCGTGCACCGTCAGGTAGACGAGGGTTTCCTTTTTGGACTTTTCCCATTGCAGCTGGTCCCGACAAAAGGGGGTGTGTGCCTGATTCTCATGTTGTGCAACGGACCTCGGGAGTCAAGCAAGAAGGGAAGGAAAGGCGTCAAGCCCAGAGGTCTGGGGGCCGTTGAGCGGCGCAAGGCGAACAGTTTTAGGCTAGGTGGCTTTTCTTGAGCCTCAATCTTGACGACTTCGGTTACACAAGATCTCGCTCCTCACGTGGCCTACTTGTTGTGACTGCATGCGTCGACATGTCCGATCCGGCAGCACTGCGAAACTTGCTTCGATCTGGCATTTGCATTTTGCTTGTAACCTTTGCGACTGTCTCGACACGGAAGGCGGAGGAGTGGTTGGTTTTGCTGGCCAGGGTGAAGTGTCTAGTTTATGGGATATGACCAGTCACCGATCGTACCTGGACATGTGAGCAGGCATCACGAGTGGATGATGCCAGTTTGCATGGTGAGGTCTAGAGGGGTGACCAACAAGCGGTGAACTCGTTTGCAGAGAAATGGAATTGTGCCTTGCTCTGGTTGTTTACAAACAAACGGACGCCCTTTTTTCCCCTGGCCCAGATTTCCGAAACTTTTCGGGGTTCTGTTTGTTTTCTTTTTGTTTTCCAAAGTGCTGTTTTGCCTGTAAGACATCTGGTGATTGAAAAAAAGTTTGAGCCAATCTGAATATCGTCATGTCCAATTTGCGCCTGCGTCTGCGCCTCTGCCCTGTGTTGCAACTAAAATCATCCCACAAAAAGAAGTAACAAGAAACAGCGAACGAGTCAAGAAGCGATATCGTCCAATGAGCACAATCTAGACAGCAGTGAAAATCGAACGTTGCTCCATCACCATGACGGAACCATGATCGTGACTTTCCGGGTGTTGATAGTATTGGTGCTTACTATGACTGTGCGTGGACGTGGCGACGCAAGGCAGGTAAAATCAGGATTCTTCTGTCGAGTTCGGACCCTACCTGCTAGTGGTAGGCAAATAGCGAATTGACGCTAACGCTAGAGGGAAGAAAAGATGGTGTGGAGATCTTGCCGCAAGGCTAATGCAAGAGGGGGGTAACAATGGTTCGTTCCTTGCTAGGCCAGGCTAGATGATGGTTCGCATTAGGTAGGAGCCTGACAAAAGGCTGTGTGCAACTGGTGGTGGTGGTGGGTTGCAGTGGAGGGTGTCGTCGAAGAAAACGAGTTGAAAATGACAGCACTCCATTCAGAAGAATCGCTCGCCACAACGCCCGCTGGCTTCCCACACCGTGATGGGAATCATCGAGACTCTGCCTCGCTGGCCTTGATGGACGCTATTCGTTGAGACTTTTCCGATTGTGTGAAGTTGCTCCGCCCCGCAGCTCACAGATCAAACAAGTCGACAAAACAAGCTCGGTGTCTGCGTCGTTGGTTCGATCTCGCGGCTTTCAAAGTGAAACGCATTGCAGGGCTACGTCGGCAAAGCTTCAGGGCCCGAATCTAGTTTCAGCGAGTGGTGTCAGTAGATTACAGCGTGGCAGGAATATGAAAACTAATTTCTTTTTGGACATCTGCAATATATATCGGTGGTCAAGGGAAAGTGGTTATTTCGCACACAACCAAAAAAGATCGTGCATCGGAAACGACGGCTTCTGTGCATGGGTCCGTTGTATATTGGCCAGATCTGCACTGCATGATCCTTTGTCCGAAAGAAAAGAAAGAGAGCGAGGGTGCAGCTTTCAGAAGCGGAAAATACTACTCACAGCAGATGGTTGAGTGGGATTTAGGCGGGGCGGATTGATGTCGGTTTAGTTGATGACAGGCCGCCCCCACACCATGCCGGTTCGGCGCTGCAGCTGCAGGTGTGGCCTCGTGAAGAACGACACATGGTAGGAAGGCCGCCTTGGTGCCGCAAGTGCCCGGTCGTCTCGAGCAGCTGCCTTTTATGCACTCTGTGTGCAAGGACGGCACGTGTGAAGCTTGCAATACCGACACTCAAAGATAAGGTAGAAGGGCCCTGAATGGCAGATATTGCAGTGCCATACAACCAAGGTGCTGTCCGATTTGATCACCTGGAACGAATGCGCACAATTGCTCTGTATGGCCATTGTGATGTAGGCGTGATATCGGAAGGTATTCCCTGCCCAACGTGGTACTGGCAGGAAACAGAACGACGAAAACAGATAAGAAAAAGCAACAACAAGAACAAGAACTGCCTTTCTTAGAGTTCTTGGGAGAGGCGAGCGGTCGATCAAATAGTAGGTTGCTCCGAGCGCTGACGTGCCTGGAACCCACGCGGATCACAGTGACAGTGAACCGGTCTCGAGTGGTTCGACAGGGGAAGCCTGACTTTGCGTTGGGCGGCGCGGTGTCTGTGCCCAGTCATTAGCAATGGTTCCAAACGTTGTTCTCGGCGGAGCCAACGAGTTGAGCAAGGACAAAGCTGGGTTGGGCGGGCATTCAGGGTTGGTGACTTGTTAGGTTTACTCACGCAGTGTTTTGAAGGACTGGTGGGCAGCTGTTGGTGAGATTGGAAAGCTTGTTGTAGTATGGTTGGTGTGTTGGTGTTTTGTGCTCAGGGCATGAGGCCGAGAGGTAACAAGAGCACAGCCGGCCCTTTTTATGCTCGGAGAAGAGTTGCTTCAAGATTTCCAGGGGGATGGAGAGGCGAAGAGTTTCGAGTTTCGATATCGGCACCTCTGTGACTTGTTTGTCCTCAGGGTCCACAAGAAGCCACGGTGTAGGGCTGCGGTTAGCTTTGTCCCAAGTGCTCAAGTGAGGCGTGAAGGATGATGTTGACGTGGTCCTGGTGGAAGTCGTTTCGTGATGCAGCAAAGCGTCTTGTCTACAGCCTTGTGTCTGTGACCGGAGATCTGTCGTGGAATCAGGCGATGTATCGTCGCAAGATCGTTTCCAGATGCACAGTACCGGTGGCAGTGGCGATGCTTCGAGCGGTATGTCAGTCACGTACCTGCACTGTACTGTTTGTCCAACGTCCGAGTTTCTGTCCTGATGTTTCAATGATGAAGGGAGACCTCTAGACATCGGAGCCAGTGGGTCGGCCAGATGGCATTATGTATGCACTCTGGACTCCGGAGCTCCATTCCTTGACAACTGGCCTTGACACCCATGACGACAAAATGGAGTCTATTCCGATTGCCGAACGAACGGGGCCCACCAGTGTTCACTGTGGAAACTGTAGAATTAAGACAGGGGCATACTGGGGAGGCAGAGGCAGCACATGGCAGGGGAAGTGTTGCGCCTACTTGAGGCAGTTTTGTGATGTAGGCGCATCGACACTGTGACAGTATGTGGAAGTCAGGTCAAGGTTGACGCCAACGAAGGGACGAGAAGTACCGAGGTCGAGGAAGCGTACGAGGTATAGGATACAAAACACAGTAGACAGTACGTACCTATATTCAGTACCTGGGCAGTTCGCTGGATCGTCGTACGGTCCGGGGCTGCAGTTCCAAACACCGCACACGTACTCGGTTAGACGCAGAGGCAGCTTCGGCAACTTGAAGCTGTGGTCAAATACATGCTCTTGGTGGGTACCTAGGTGGAATTTAAAGTTGCAGAAAATATGAATTGTCCAAGGCCGGGGCCAGAAAGGTCTGTGATCCACTTTCCGGCGGACCCTGGTCGCGTTTCCGCTGTCACTGTCAAAATGTGGGCTGCCGCGACCAAACAGCGACGTCAAACCAAAATTCGCTAAATTGACTGGATCTGGCTGTGTTCACTGCTGTTCGACGAGTAAAAAAAAAAAAAACATCAGCCCGCCGCTATTGCCGTGATCAATACTCCGGATGCTCGATCAAAACGAGGCACGATATCGAGCACCTAAGGCCGGCATTAGAGCATGATTTGGGAAGCCAAACCCGACGACTTCATGATGGTGAAGCGAGAGCTTGTCGAATCCATAAGAGCCTCGTTATGAAGACACGGTGAAGCAAACTCAGCGGAGCTCGCCATGCTCTTCTCCAGCAGTGCACAGATGGATACCCTGTAAATCATCAAGCACGATCGACGTCTTTCCGCAGACACCGCTTTGTCACAACACGTCCCAGGCATTGCTACGTTGGAGTGTATTTGAAGGTTCCCAAGCTGAGCGGTGTCGAATCTCAGATGGAGCGGGGACCGCTGAGAGAGCGGCCGGTTTCGAGCTGCAGCGGAGGCAATGCGGAAAGTGGGTTGAGTGTATGATGATGAGCTGACGGCAGCATTGCACGATGCTTCCAGGTTTGTGAAATACTGTTTTGATACTGGAAATATGCAGCATCATCTCTAAAAGGTGCGCGCATCCCGTGGTTGCTATATTTGTGCGTCCACTGCGTTAAGTACGTACATGACGACAGGGGCCGGACTGGCGAACCCGGGATAGGCGAAGTACATGCTTGGGTGCCTCGGAACGCGGAAGTTCCCGTACCGCCCAAGTACCTGTACCTACTAGCATGGAGAACAGTACTTAGTACCTAGGTACTTAGTAGCTAGCAACTTGAAGTCAGAAATCCCTGGCCGGGTCCAGACCTCTTCAATATTGCCTCAACCGCACTTCTTCCATCATCATCAACGACTTCTGCAGCAGAGATGTACGTATACTATTGTGGCTGTTTGCAGAGGAGTTGCAGTTGCACGCGCCTATACCCAAACACCCCGGCAGCGGCCAGCAGTCAACATGTGTACAAACGCTTGACAAACCAAAACTCGACTTTTCAGGACCACAGCCTTAAACGCCGATGAGATTGGAATCATCACGGTCCAATATATGGAGACACCAATCCCCTTGGGTAGGCTTCACTCCGGAACGTCAGTCCGGCCCCCAAATCACTCAACATGCACAACATAAATCTAGTACTGGTGAGCCCATTTTCATTCGACGTGGTGAAGGGGGTGGGGGTTGCTCACTACAAAAAGGGCAGACGGATGGACACGGCTTATGCTTGTGTCATCGAAAATCTGTACTTCGATGTCTTATCGCCTGCGTGGGTAGTGGTTTGTTGATAACATGGCAGTAGACATGAGATTCGGATGCATTGGTCATTGATGAATACTATTTTAAGTACGGAGTAGTTAGTTGATAACTTGACTGGAAGACCCATAGTGAGTGACATGCTGCACCTTCAACGTGCTTGCACGAAAACAGCGTCTTATACATTCTCTGCAGCAGGTATCACAGATCTCCCGAACCGTGGAACAAGCGATCTGCGAGTGCCGTCGACTTTGTCCCTCACCGGCTGAGTGTGCACAGCGTTGAATTCGTCAGCCGAATCGTTTTCTGCGAAGTGAACCCCTAAAAGGCCCGGGCGGCGCAAGCAATCGTCTCGGCCCTGCTTTTGCCCTGCGCGGGCGCATCGTGGTAAGATCACGAGGGACCAGCTTTCCAGGTGTATGTTGGAGGGGCAGCTCGTTTCATTGGATCAACGAGCGCCCCCCCCCCCCCCGGCCCATCGCAGCCTGGATTTTGCCGAGCACAAGGCCGATGCTGTTCAACCCTTTGAGACGTCTTTTGGAGACTCCTTCGACCAGGACACGTCGATACAGCTAGGGAAGGTCATCGGCGCAGCATTGTTGGGGCTGGTGGCAAGGAAAAGTGAGTTAGCTCTATTTTTGTCCAGCAGTACGACCTGGCGATCTGGTCACGAGCTGTCGTGATGTAGATACACTACGTTCGGGTACGGCACCCAGGCCGAAGGCCTGGTGACTCGGGCGCGTTCAACGTCTTGCCTCATTCTACTCGGGAGACACTGGTTGTCAAGTTCCACGTGGCTGTGTCGCAGGGTTCGAAAGGAGGCTTACCCGAAGCAGAGATACCTCCCAGGCGCGCAAATCAAGAGGGATTTGTGCATACCGACCGCGGGGGAAAGTGGCGCGCAGATTACGGCCACTCCATCACATATCGCCACCACCACCAACAGCAAAACACTTCCCCAGGAAACATGCCGCCCACCTCCCGCCTTTTGCCGCGCCCTGGTGGGTGGTCGAGTAAACCTGGTTTCCTTCTGTGCAGGATCTTTCGCCGGCCCCTTTTGGGAAGACGGTATCGGCAGCCTCCCACCAAGGCAGTAGACCGGTGGGACTCGTCGAGGCGGCGCCCACACCACCCCACGCGGCTTGTCATATGTGACGGGCGGGACCCTAGGGCTTGCTCCAAACAACCCCAAGCAGCCTCAATCTGCCGGCAACCGACCTCACATTCTCGAATCTAGGTCGCACTTCTGACACCTGAGAGGCTCCCTATTTCTTCACCGGTCGCTGTAGTATGCATCCCCTCTGGCCCTTGTTGCTGCATCTCCATCCTGATCAGTGACTAGTCTGCCGGTCCTCATACCATATGGGACTGCCACGAAGTATCCCTCCACCATCCTTCGGGTGATCACGGCATCGCTGTCCAGGAAATATGACGCTCATGGAGCACGATTTGATTCTCAAGTCTCAACCAGATGTCCCCGAGTCATAATTGTGGATAAGGGACCGGGCAAGGTAGGTCAGCAGCTACGACCTCCCCTCCCAAGAAACGCCAATTGAGGTGCAACACCGGCGGAACGGGCCTCCAAAAGACGTTGTGGACTGTCAGATTTTAGCCCTGCCGAGACACACAGAATTGATGAAATAACGCAACCATCAGGCCATCTCAAAAGACAACCAACTCGTCCAACCAGAAGCAATATCGGCTGGGAGCGGCCAAGCAAACTGCGACGTCCGAAATCCCATTTCCCTTACATTCGATGCCCAAACGAAAGACGGTACTAGCCCAGCGGGTTTCGTCTCCGCCTTCCAGCTCGACGACAAATGCGTGAAAGGCCCGCTCTCATCCCACAGTCCCGGGTCCTTGACGCTCTCTGCCCCCCCCCCCTCTCTCCCTGGGGCAATCCACGCGACAAGCCACCAAACTCCCCCTCGATTGGGAGAGTGGATAGCGGCTGCAGCTGGTCACTTGACCGCAGTAGCAGCAATGCCTTACCTTGTCTTTGCTCCTTCCGATCTTTCCCAGCCGGAGAACGAAGTCTTGAACATGGCACAAGCCGCGACCTCGAGGCCCGTGTACCAGTCACACGGGCAACTGTACCCGGCCCAAGTACTGCTTACTGCATAGCGCGTTGAACAGCTGCAAGAGCCGGCGGTGAAGCATCTCAGTCGATGCCAAACATCCCCCCCACCTGCCACCACCTTGTGAACCATTCTCCGTGCTTCGATTGCGAATTCGGTCGTGCTACTCAGGATCGGAGGTAGCTAACTGTGTGAAGAAAAGCGTCCTTCCTCACTCGGGCTCGGTAGAGAGTTTGCGTGATAGCATGCTTAGATGGAGGCATATAGGCCGTCTGAAGGGGAAATGCGTAATTCTGCCATCACTGCCCACCCTCCACTACCACCGGCCAACACCACCACCATCTAAATTGTAGGCGACACGCATCATTACATCCCATGTGTTACGCAGCCACCACATCACCAGACTGGGTCCCGACGATCCCAGCCCCCCACCCAAATAAGTGTACGATATGATAAGCCGTGCCTGCCACTTCAGGCAGACAAGTCTTCGTCGAACTTGGAACCTGTTCCAGCAATCGAACGTGCTACATGAGGTGAATTCTGCTTTGGCGAAGGATTTCCAGCACGCCTCGCCGTTGTGCGTATGTATGTGACACATCAAGTTGATACCTGCTTCGGCAGGCATGGTTCCAACATGAGCTTGGTATCGACCGTCTCTAGGCTAGGGACCAGACGTCGTTGATGGGGACGGCCAACTCACCGGTGAGGGACCTGCTGGGGCTCCAGACCTGGTCGAGAGTCTCTTACAGCGATGTGGATGATCCATCACACACACTCTGACTCTCTGGCCACTTATGACGCGCGTGCTAGCACCTAACATTGCAAAATCTTGGTTCGCTTGGAGCCCCTTCGGACCACATCTCATTTTGTTCCGCTTGAGTAGGTATAATAGTTGCTCTATAGCATTGCTGACTACAATCGAGTTAGACTATGCGTGACATCTGCCTGCCCTTCACAAGCACCTTCTTCGCTTTCGCTTCGTGGGAAGCCTGGCCCTCAAGACCAATCTAGTATCCATGTTGAGAATGCAAAACAGACCCATCCAGCAATGCGCCGCCGCCTACGTGCCTGGTCTTTGTGTGTACCCAATCCTTTGCCCCAGACCGCCGTTCAGACACGAGGCGCGTCGTTGTCTGCGGCCGTCGCTGCCTCGGGGAACGCAGACTCGAGATCCTCACCCTCAGTGACATGCTGCTCTTTGGCCCGTGCGTGGGTCAATTTCATCTCCAAACCACCCTCGTCCGTCTCCTCATCGCCGTGCTCCTTCTCCCATGAGAACGTATCGGACAAATTCACGGCCACAAAGCTCTTGGGGAGCTTGACACTATTCCCCCTCAAATTTTAGTCTCAGGACTGGATATCGCCCTTAGTGTGGTGGCCTGAAAAAAGTACTTACGTGTGGAACTTGGCTCGTAGCGTGTCAATGACCGTTTTCCATTCGCAATGGGCTGTCAGACTTCTCCTCGGCGCACAGCTGATGCAGTGTTTGCTGTCAAGTTGCACGTCCAACGGGTCATAGACGTGGCAGCCGGGGCTGATGGTAATGCGAATGCTGTACTCAAAGTGAGGATAGTTGTTGCCGTCAGCCGCCGACGGTGGGCGCGTCTCGGACTCGTACAGTTCGAAACAGATTTGGCTCAAGTAATCGAGCTCTGGGATGGTGGCACGCTTGATCTTGGTGTCAACACCGCCCTCAAGGATGCAATTCAACAGGGTGTAGATATGAGACTCTTTGGTGAAGTAGAAGAAGCACTTCGCGTCATCCGAAGCTTGCATATCCTCGAGGTCTGTGACAATCTCTCTGAGAAGAGGGAGAGACGTGAGAAGACCGATTTCAAGCTGGACGAATCTGTCAGTCAACGAAATTGAAGCTTGAAAGCGAGCGCATTACCTTTTCGCTGTCCGAAATACCATACTCCTGAGGGCAGATAAAATCGAACATGATCTTTGCCAGCTGATACAGCTCACGCAACGGCTCAAAGCGAGCATCCATCTTTGTCCTGGTCTGACTGTCGCCTTTGCACAGATTGAAGTACTCCTCTGGCGGCGGCTTGCCTGCGCTTCGAAGTCCATTTTTCCACGAGGACCGCCTGAAGAGCCTCTTTTTCTTGTGCTCGCCGCCATCAGCATCCTTCGCTTTGTCTCCGTTTTTGCTGTCCTTGACAGAGCCATTCTTGCTATCGTCGGACGCTTTGCTTGATGTCTCTTCATTCAAGGTTGTGGAAGTGTTAGTTCTCTCCTTGTTGGGGATGATGATGCCAAACTCTTCTTCGAGGATGTTCTTGGCGGGTGTGAAGACCCACTCCAGGAACTGACGATTATGAAGAGCATCAAACTTCATAGTGTCGTAAAGTTCGGAGATCTTGGATGGGTCGACCTTCTCCCCGTCACAAAACTCGGTGAAAAGTTTCTCCCACCTCTCGCGAAACAGCTCGGCGTCTTCACCACAGCACCAGCGAGATTGGATGTCCGTCACGACGCTGGCTTGGAACAAGGAAGAGCTCGAATGTAGCGAAGTGGTGGAAGTCTCGCCGACTTTCAGCTTTTCGGAGCTGCTCGGGTTGGAAATAGCGTTCAGCGAGTTCACAGCACCGCTGTAGAGTTTGTTGTAATTGTGTTGCATGACGCGACGATGGAAGTTCATGAGCTGGACAACACGTGCCTGGACGTCGGAGGGCTCAGGCATGTTCTCGGGCCACGCGAACTGAGAGGGTCTCTCGTTGCCCTTGCGAAGAAGACCTTTCAGCTTCTTCTTGACCTTGTCCATCTCATCCTTTGCAGCGTTGGAGTCGTCCAGAAGGTCCTTGCGGATCTGAATAAAATCATCAGGAAGGTCTGTACTGTTCAAGAATGCAGACGACCAGATTTGTGCACTCGTCGTAACACGTCTTTCGGAAGAGCTAAACACGTGCACTTCGTCCAAGATGTCGCGATTCAGGATCTCGAGGTCAGCCCGCATGTTCTCTCCTAGCTCCTGTGCCTGGTAGCGGGCAGAATGGGTGGGCTCGCCTCCCCATTTCACGATAAGCTGCAGCTTGTCCAGTACTAGACCATTCTCGGCTGCTGTGATCTTCGACATGGTGACACCCGATAACGAGTCGTTACGCTTTGGGGGGAAACGGGGCTTGTGGTCCACTCCGGACTCGTTGCCTGATTGAATCGCCTCCTGTGAGTCGGTCTCTAGTGGTTTGTCTTCTGGTATCGCGTCCTTCTCGTCAACAGACACTTTCTCGTCTGTCTTTTTCTTGCGGAACATGGGTTTAATCTGCACCTTGGTTCCAGGCCAGCTCGACTTCTTGACCAGAACGTTTCGTAAAGTTCTGAGCTTCTCGCGATCTTCTCCGCCAACTTTCATGGCCGTGTCAACGGCTTCGAGTACACTCATCAACGCTGGCTCGCCAATGAGTAGTACTTCCTCTTGATGGCCTTTGAGCAGCTCGATAAACGGATCTGTGTGGAAAGTGAATTTGAACTTTTGCTTTGGGGTTCGATCCGCGTGACGAATAACTGACACCATGCCCTTCAACTTCCAAGAGTGCTTCGGGGGAGGCGGAGGTGGAGTTTCTACATCGCCAGCGGGCGCACCCAGGTCGACCAAATTGGGCGTTGCCGGTACGGTCGCTGGTGTCGACGAAGATACGCTCCCGGTTAAAGGTTCCGGAAGAGGCATGAGAGGGCTCGCTGGTCCACTTGCGGGTTTGGAAGCGTTCACACTCAAGCTCTCTGGCCTGAGCGGCTCAGGGATGTTGTTGCTCGTGCCTTTGGCTTCCTGCGGCGATTTGGACGCCGGCGCAGCTGCTTTCTGGTTGGGCAACATTCCGAGAAGAGGTGTCTCCTTGACTTTCTTCTCTCCGCCAGCGGTGCTCCGTCCCATGGGGTCGACATCTGATGTGATGGTTGGAGACGGCATTGGCGGCGTCAAACCAGCCCGTCGCATTTTCTCCTTGATGAAGATGTCTCTCAAGATGTTGGCACAGCGGTCGTAGTACTCGTCATTATCCTTGACGAAGCTCCAACCGTTCACATCGATGACATAGCTTTTCCCGCCCGCTCGAAGAAGGTCGAAGCCGCAGACGCGCTGCCCGAAAATATTGGCAATCTTGCTTGCAATGATCTTTTCCTCGTCGCTCAGGCTGGTTACGTAGCGGATTTCTTTGCCATGGGTGTTGCGACGGACAAGGCCATCCACGACGGGTGACTTTCGGGTCTCTGCGTGACAAAATTCCGGTCCCACGGTATATGCTTTCACATCCTCGGCATTATCGACTTCCATGAACTTCTCGTAGAGAAAGCTCTCTCCTGGCTGAGTAATACAGCGAGGAACGCTGAGATCGGCGACGTGCTCCGAGGATTTGTTGCCAATTTTTCTGAAGAGTTTCCTGGCGCCTCCACCCGTGCTGCTGTGGAAGTAGATAATGATGTTGTGATCTTCGCCACTTGTAGGCTTCTCCACGAAAGGTTTCTTGAGCAGACTGCCGTCGACGCTGAGAATGTCACCGTTATCCAGAAGTTCCACGCTCCTGGGCAACTTCCTCTCCTCTGGGTCTGTAGGAGTTGGTTCCAAGGAGACACCAGTAACGTCTTTAATGTGCTTGGCGATCTCAGGGGTCAGAAGACTGGGACCACCATCCCGGTTGACTTCGATGCGCTGAGGCGTTGGAACGCCAACTTGATTCAATAGAGAGAGGCAGATGCGTCTGTCCCAGAGAACCTTTTGCATGGGCACATCATTGACACAAAACGGCTTCCTCGCCTTGGTGTAAGCGATAGCCTTGTCCAATGGAAAGCCATCAGAGTAGAAGGATATCAAATAGTCACTGAGCAGGTCAAATCTATTAGCGTTGCAATTTCATAGGGGAGGATAAGGAAGAGAAGCGGAAACAAATAAGCCAACGGCAGGGTGTGCGACTCGTAATTCTTACCAGACAGGCCAGTTCTCAATGTCTGTAGACACATCAATATAAGAATTCACTTGTAGCGGCGGAGGTGTGCGACATACCTTCATCCAGAATGACTTTGTCTCCGAAGATCTTGACATCAAACTCTCGATTCGCAATAAGCCGGTTCAGGATATTTCTGCTGGGTTTGCTCCTGGCCTTGACGTCCAAGGCACAGACACCAATGATGCCCAATGGAGCAGGCTTCGCTAGAAATGCACTCCGTCAGAGAAGCTCAGCGATCTGACTTGGCTTTCAAAGGTACTTACCCTCCTCCCTCTCCTTGTGATGCAAAGTCCGATCGCTACTTGGGCTGTGGCTACTAGCCGCGGTACTTCCGCTCAGTCTTCTCTTAGCACGACTTCTGTCCCTGTTTCCAGGCTGAGGCCGTGAAGCTGCACCACTCAGTTCGGATCTTGGAATCTGGCCACCAGGACGCTTAGCAATGTCGGCCAGGGGATGATGGTGGTGACTATCTCGAGGGGCAAGATTCCCTCCGGCCGAGCCCTGAGTTGTCACGGTAACATTGGAGAGGCCAGTGTCCCCCTGCTTGGGTGCTGAAGAAGACATAAATCCAGATACGGAGCGCGGGGTGCCCGCTGACCCGGTGTCAGAACCGTTGGCTGAGGCTGCTGAACTTGGAATTCCTCTTGCCGATGCCATTGAATAAATGGATGAGATGCTCATGCGTTTGTTTTCGTCAGAGATGGACGAGCGTGAAGACGGCATGGCTGGGTCGGGAAGGGCGTGCTCATCCGGCTTGTCAGGGACGGCGCCTGGCACCAATCGGGGGGTACTGAAGTCCTCCGTGCCGTCGTGGAAGGAGCCAGTCTCCGGAGCCGCAGCTGTGGTGGAAGCCGCGTCCTCATAGCCAGCCTCGGAGGTGTTAGATTCTCTGGTATGAGATAGGGCCGAGAGCTTTCTTACAGAGTATCGTGACGGAGGCGGGGGCATGGACAAGTTGGCTTGATCTGCATGGACTTCGGTGATGCCAGCCTCGGCTTGTTTACTTTTGTTGCTCCGGACAGAGGAAAAAGACGGGGCACGGGAACCGCTTGAGGGGCCACCTTGTTTGTTGGTACTCGCGGCCAGTTGGTCGGCCGCGTCGTCGGTAGGTCTGGCCGGGCCAGGAGGATCCTGAGGGGGGTCGGAGGGCGCCATGATGAGCTAAGTATGCGCCTGCCTAGGCAGGTAGCTGTGCAGACCTAACGGTGGCTTCAAGCTAAGGGGCGCGACCTTTCAAGTCTATAACAGGTGATGCCGAAAGGCAGCGGTGCGGGCAAGAGATTCCGTCTTGGGCAAGGATGCGTTCTGACCCAAGGCTTACTATCAGAGACACTTGGGCCGGATGCGACTCGTGTCAGGACTTTATCAGCCGCGTGACAGTCCTCCGGCAGTATGCGCCGACTTTGAGAGTGCAAGAAGGACTTGATAGGCGGAGGGGCTCAAATCGAGAGCGAAGTGGAGGGAGAAGGGTGTCCTAGACTGTAAATTAACATCCTGACTATGTTGTATGGTATGAGGCGAAAGCGAAGAGATACGAGTGGCGAGTGAAGAATTCCCAAGACGAGAGAATGGTGAGTTTTCAGTTCAGTCAGGGGCCTAGTTGAAGGAGCAAAAAGTTCTACCTACCCAAGTATTCGGTAGACCAATCAATCCGCTGTGGTAGATTGGCAGTTCGAGGCGCGATGACGTGCAGCGGTTCGCACGCTGCGACAAGACAGCCACTGTCTGTCCACCTTGCAAGTGGTGATTAGTTCCGAGCGCAACGGTGTACTACTAACTATAGTACACAGGATGCACCCTAAATGCGTGGCGTGTCAGCGTGTCAATGCGTCTGGTCAATGTGGTGGTGGTCGAATGGCAGAAAACGAAGACTGACTCCTTGACCTGACAACCCCACAGTGGGGTACCTTGCCTTCCAGACTTCAGGATGTCACTACCTAGGTAGGTAGAGTGCTGCTTACAGGGGGCCCAGTACACAGTAGTGACTTCTCAGGAAACAAGCCACCCCTGGAGCGATAAGCAAATACGTCCGTGCGATAAGCGCGAAAAAGTTTGGAGACGACGAAATCATCATCTTACAACAACTTGCAACATAGGCTTTACGGACACGCGATTTGTCCCCAAGTAGTGCCGCCTACAACACCACTGCTCCCAATTGATTCGAAGAAGAAGAAGATGGTCCAAACCGGCCAGGAGAACGATGGGCCCCTCGTAAAGCGCCAGAAAGTTGCCGCGCCGTCAAAGCCAACTAATGATGCGACTTCTAGAGGATCGAGGATATTTGCGCCGTTCAGGGTAAGTCCACACAGCCCGACCGTTGGGACTTGTTTTGAATCCCAAGGTGCGGAGCTAATATTCGTGCATAGACAGTAGGACTGGTCTCGCCAACAACCGTTCCCTTCACTTCGATCCCGCTGGGCAAAACTACCTTCCAGATCACCACGTCCGTAGGCCGATCTCTTCAGACATATGATCTCAAGCGTGGACTGAACCTCGTCTTCATCACCCGACCTCAGGCTCCCGCCGATATCACCGCCACATACGCTTGGAAGGAAAGAATCTTCGCAGCCTGGGGAGACTCGCGCAATGGCGGGCCACAAGGTTTCTGGATATTCCAAAGGGGGAAAAAGACTGGCGAGCTTGAGCTTCCCAGTGATCTCGACCAACCCGTGCGGCAGATTCTGATCTTCGGATCCTGGATAGTGGCATGCTGCTCCACCAGGATAGAGGTTTGGAAGACGGCCACCCTCGAGCACTATACAACGCTTCACACGGTCGCCTCCAAGGCTGGCGACAATGAGATCACCGGAGGCATCTGCAACATGCCCACCTATCTCAACAAGATCTTTGTTGGAAGACATGATGGATGGGTGGAGATATGGAACGTCAGCACCGGCAAGCTGATTTACACCATCCTACCGTCCTCGCCCAAATTCGGCGCCGTGGTCTCCATGGAACCTACTCCAGCTCTGTCGCTACTGGCTATATCCTACTCGAACGGTCCGTTGATAATACACGACATACTTACAGACCAAAGAGTTATTTCGCTGGTGGCTGGCACGGAAGACGCGCCCGTTACGTCCATTTCCTTCAGGACAGATGGCCAGGGTGCAGGGCAAGACGGTCGCAAGGCCGGTGTGATGGCCACGGCGACTTCAAAGACTGGCGATGTCACATTTTGGGATCTGAACAAGGGAGGCAGAATGATGGGCGTTCTCCGGAGCGCTCACAATCCACCAGCGCGCGAGGGTGCCGCTATTGGCGGTGGCATCAGCAAAATCGAATTTCTACCAGGACAACCCGTCGTTGTCACGAGCGGTTTGGACAATTCTCTGAAGTCTTGGATTTTCGACGAGACGCCCTTTTCGCCAATACCCCGAGTATTGCACTCGCGAAGCGGTCATGCAGCACCTGTGACTTGCCTCGAATTCTTGCCCTCCGATTTCGATGGTGCCGAAGCTGGCAATAAGTGGCTTCTGAGTGGTGGCAAGGATCGAAGTCTGTGGGGGTGGAGTCTGCGGCGAGATGGACAAAGCACAGAGTTGAGCCAGGGAAACATACGGAAGAAGGCCAAGAAGATCGGGGTCTTGTCCTCTTCGACGCTTAGCCATGGCCCAACTACGACACTCGACGACCTCAAGGCGCCCGAAATTACTTGCATGGCCTCATCACTGAATCGTGATGGCGGTATGGGTGCCTTGCCGGGCAAGCAACCAATATGGCAGAAGGGCAATACCCAGAAAAGGACGGATGCTGAAGTCAGCGCAATGACTGGCTGGGAGAGTGTCGTCACGGGGCACAAGGGCGACCCGTACGCTCGAACGTGGTTTTGGGGCCGCAAACGCGCTGGTCGGTGGGCTTTCCAGACCGGTGACGGCATGAACGTGTCCACGGTTACGATAAGTCCATGTGGCACGTTTGCGCTGGTCGGCTCGGAGGGCGGCAGTATCGACATGTTCAACTTGCAATCTGGTATCCACCGCCAGAGATTCCCTTCCCGATTGACTCCGGCCCAAGCTCGACAGTTGAAATTACACCAGTCGAGACAGGCGGATGCGGTGCAGCAGCTTGAAGCTCACTCCTCGAAAGTCAAGTTCGCTCCTGGTATTGGAAAGCACACCAGGCCGGTTACCGGCATTGTGGTGGACTCCATGAACAAGCTGGTTATCTCCTGTTCACTCGATGGAACCGTCAAATTCTGGGAATTCTTGACGGGCAATTTGCTCGAACAGATCGACTGGGCACCCATGGCCAAGGTCACAGGCTGCCGCTACCACGCAGCAAACGATTTGATTGCTTTTAGCTGCGACGACAACTCGATTCGGGTAGTAGACATCGAGACAAAGAAGACTATCAGAGAATTCTGGGGCTGCCAGGGCAAGATCAACGACTTCTGCTTCTCCAACGATGGCCGCTGGATTCTCGCGGCGTCGCAAGATAGCATAATACGCGTTTGGGATCTTCCAACCAGCCACCTGATCGATGCTTTCAAAATGGAGACGCCTTGCACGGCGCTGGCCTTCTCTGGGTCGGGCGAGTACCTCGCCGTGTCGAACGAGGACCAACTGGGTGTCAATATTTTCACAAACAGGGCCGTCTTTAAGCACGTCCCGACCAGACAGATCTCAGAAAGCGAAGTTGGCCAAATCTCTGGACCCACAACATCTGGCGAGGGTGGCCAGGGTGTGATCGAGGCGGCGTTCGAGGAGGACAGCCAAGATGGCGAGGAGGCAGACGGTGTTGCAGCACCTGTCTTGGAACAGCTGAGTGCAGACATGATGACACTGAGTTTGGTGCCGAAGAGCAGGTGGCAGACGCTGCTACATCTGGACCTGATCAAGAAAAGGAACAAGCCGACAGAGGCCCCGAAACTTCCTGAGAAGGCACCATTCTTCCTGCCATCGACGAATGGCGCCAAGAAAGAGAGCCATTACGCTCTTGTACCGGCAAAGGACAATGACGAGCACAAGTCTAGGATCACCAAGCTTGACTGGAGCAAATCGCAGGAAGCATTCACGGGGAAGCTCCGTGACGGCGCCGCCAGCGGGAACTGTGAGTACTCACTTTCACAATGGGCCACTTTACTACTTTTACTGACATGGGCGATCTAGACAATGACTTCATAGATCACCTGAAGTCACTATCACCGTCAAGTGCCGACCTTGAGCTTCGGTCGATGTCAATTGGCGACACAGGAGACAGCGACTCGAACGAGCTGCTGCATTTCATCCGTGCTTTGACAGCAAGGTTGACGGCCAGACGAGACTACGAACTAACGCAGGCGTGGATGACGGTGTTCCTGAGGTTACACTTCGATTCCGTCATGGAGAATCAAGCGCTGCTAGACGAGCTGAAGAAGTGGAAGGTCCACCAGGAGAAAGAGAAGGATAGGCTGAGTAGCCTGGTGGGCTACTGTGGTGGTGTGGTCAGCTTTTTGAGAAGTCCAAGGACATAGCGTGGATAGCATTTGACCCGAACATGGCATGGTAGTTCGTCGCATAGGCGCGCAGGTCTACGCAAAACGTTCTGGTCTGTGAGGAATCATTGGTCTCTATGTTTTTCTTCTGCAGTGTCGTCTCCATGATCTTTCATAACACGCTACGCAGTAATGGTACAATCGTCGAGGGCCCTCGCTGACAAACAGCTAGCCTTGACCAACTTGTACGAAGTGCAAACCTTTGAGACACCAGAGTTGGAGGAGATCCACTTACCCAGATCTTCCAAGCAGGTCTTCAAACATTGACGTCGACTTGACGTGCATAACCGCTGCCCAACGTACCACAATCCACACACCTCAGGCTCAGGACTTGCTCCATGTGCGCGCATAGCGGCCCGGCTGGTTGGGTTTGCGCACAGGCCGCGGGCCACGACACCCGGCGCTGAACATCACAGTCAAGACTAAATGGCGCCGATCTACATACTATATCTGCACATATGAACAAGCAGCCCGCATGATATCGGAGCCTCGGCATACATAAAGTTAATACCCTGCGTGCCTGTCAAACCTCTACTTCCGTAACGCAAGCGACCCTATGCGGCCGGGGCGCTGTCCCAAAGGAGAGCACGGGCCGCGCCTGTGGCAGGTGGTCTACCCGCAGTGCCGACGTGACGTGAGATGCGATCTCTCAGTCCCGCAGCCTGCGATGTGCTGCTGCTGGCAGTGTATGTAATGCGCCCCACGATGCTGGGTGAAGAAGGGTGTGCAAAAACTCTCCGGGTTGCATGCAGCCTCATCCAGGGGGAAGGTTCCGTTGCATATGTGTGCCTCTTCTGAGACGCCCCCAAACAAGCGACGCCATGGGTCTCATTTATCGAAGGCTTTGGGAGGGGGCCGCAAAGTTTTCTGGGGTGGACGTCACCAATACATACAGTCCTGCTCTGTGATAATTAGCACAATGGCTGGCTGGCCTGGCCGTGCTCGGGCGCGCCTTGTCCCAAGAGGATGGTATTGATCCAAGAGGATGGTATTGATTGGGCTTCACCTACCTAGGTTCAGCAGGAACATCGGGCCATCTCCCGTAGATCAACGTCTGGGCTTCCGCAGCTCCGGCAGCGCGGTCACGGGGTTGGAAATTAAAGTGTCCCCCAGCGGGCTCTGTGGTAGGATTGCGGCGCGGGCCTGACGCGCGAGTGGCCGAGGGCCAATATCGCGAGCCAAACTTTGTGTCGAGTCAGACGAAGGATATAAACAAGGTGGGCAAGCCACATATCTCGCAGAATCTGGTACACTGGCACAGGTGGTGCTTGTGCTAGCATGGTCCGGCGCTGGCCGTCAGGAGGACAAAGTCAGGGGGGAAGATGCATGGTGCTGAAGCCTTTCGCTTTCGAGGTGGAGTGTGTCGACGGTAGGCTGCATTGCAGGGCTAGGCGGTTATGTGCTTGGTAGTACTGCTTGATGGTACGACTCGTGAATAGTGCCCTCTTGGGTAAGGACAGATTGGGAGTCTGGGTCTTGCCACGTGGTGGATGCGGAAGAAAGGAGCAGGACCAGGCACATTGTAGAACTACCTAGACTACTAGTAGCAGTCTGGCTGGTGAATGTCTGAGACGTGTTGGGTAATGTAGGTGCAATATTAGAGCGAAAGCGAAGAGCACACGGGTTTTAACGTGTCTCACAAATCCCGCGCACATCAACAGAAGAAATATTTGACTTATGTCCGTCTCTTTTGACCCTGACCGCGGGCCTTAGTTGTGTGTGCCGGATCGACACGAAGCTGGTGACCACGAGCAGCTGGGTTGGTCTTGGTAATGATGCCAGGGCGGCTCATCCAAGAGGACCCCTGGCTTTGCCACATGTGATATAGGGCAGCACGGAGTACTATGATACCTATACGGGGATTGACGTGGACTTTCGGC
The DNA here is from genome assembly GCA_003671545.1 of Ophiognomonia clavigignenti-juglandacearum. NCBI lineage: Eukaryota > Fungi > Ascomycota > Sordariomycetes > Diaporthales > Gnomoniaceae > Ophiognomonia > Ophiognomonia clavigignenti-juglandacearum. The sequence goes on along the minus strand of PYFS01000636.1, from coordinate 39,775 downwards.
CCGCCCACCGTTGCTCAACGGACGATGGTAGCCGCATTGTGACACTCGTCGTCTCCTTACCTACGACAAGAAACGGAAGTGAACTTTGGCTATGGAACCTTTGCTACACTCATCAATGGCGTCGCCAACATTCACTCTGCTACTTAGTTAATGTAATACTATGAGAGCTCACGGCCGTCGCGCTCAGTTTGTGAAGCCCGTAATACGAAGCTCTACACAATATACCTTTTAGTAATCGCTCCTCCACATATAGTAACAAGTTAGTGTTGCATCGCGCTGACACCGAGCCATGGCTGCGTACGGAATAGAGGACGACATCTGGAGGCCACCCGTGATCCGCGGTACTTTTTGTCCGAGTGTCAGTATCAAGTTGACGACCAACACTATTCGTCGACAACTATGTCTCCACTTCAAATGGCCCAAGGCATTTGTCACACCCGGGCTATTTTTACCAATCGCTGAAGCTCGATCTGGATGGAACGGACAGTCCTCAGATCGGTGGTGGGATGCGCCTGGCACTGACAAGGCTGAAGTGTTGGCGTCTTTGGAAAAGGGTGGTGGCATTGACGTCAAGTGAGCAACAGGCATGGGATAAGAAAAGCGGGCAGCGAATTACCAATCAATCTTGCTTTCGGGAAATCTTTAGAGCATCTACAGTACAGCCTCGTTGGCTGCGTCTGGTACCACGGGAGCAACAAGGCTGATGGACCGGCAGCGGCCCGAGGTGGCTCGCAGAATGCGATCCATGTTGATCCAGTACCTTTGAAGAACAGCACTTTATTGCCCTACTCATGTGGACTCTAAAAAAAAGACATCGCTACACTGTTCCAGCCTGTACCAAGGCTGGAACCCCTAAAGTCTGTTCTCATAGTGTATGCGTGAGTAATCCGGGTTTGCCACGCTTCAGAACTCGCGATGCAGCATAGTTATACCGAGTATACAGTGTTACTAAAGCGTGTGCACTCTTGATTTGAGGATACAGCAACTATAAAAGTCGCTTCGAAGCTTTTGATCTACATCCTGGGGTAAAATCACAGTATGTAGATCAGGACCATCAGTGATGCGGGCTTGACCCAATGGGGGACTTCATGACTTCACGATGGCAACGGCAAATGCGCAGGTATTGTAGCAAACACTAATTGCATAATACTCCGTACACCCTCATAGACAGTAGTACAAGGAATCCAACATATAGGTCATTCACCGCGTCTTGGACGCTGGCAAAACACTAGGTACTGCATGTGCGTCGTCTCACGATCTTTCGAGACTGCCCGCTATAGACTATCAATAGCAACAAAGCGGCTTTACATATACACCCGGAAGTTCCGCATGGCTCCGGATGACCCGGTTAGAAGGTCCAAATTCCGCAACAGAGCAATGCACGTCTCTTCCATCCGATCTAGAAGACGTTCATCATCCATCCATCCAAAACCTAGTGCAGATCATATGACGCAGAATACAGCACGTTCACCTCCGAACTGGGTGTACAGAGTTTCGGAGTGTACCGAGACCCAACAATGTAATCGCGGTGGATACTCAGGTACTCCGTACTGGGCTTCGAGAACGGCTTCATTGTGTTCGAGAGTATGTGCACCAAGAGCAGGCTACACGCTCAACAACTAACAGGGAACAGGAGAGCAGGTGATTGCACCTGCTTGTACTGTGAATGTGTATACAAGACATGGCAGTCAGCCCGAATAGGTACTTAGGTAGAGCCTTGTGATGGAGTTTGAAGAAATGGGTGATACTGAAAGGCCTGGATAGCCCTGCTAGGGCCGTTCCGAACATCTGGATTAGCGGCGGCTGGCTAACGATTCTGGGCGAAATTCGCGACAACTGCTGAACGAGGTATGGGCCGAGGGCCAATTCTGCAGGGGCGTGACTAGGCAGGTACTTGAAGCTTCTTGGGTGGCACACTTTGGGCAAAGGAAGTGTTGCGATTGGCGTGGGCACTGTGTCGTCGCAGAGTTTAGAGGCCAGCAATGACGGCTTCGACTCTGCAGCTGAGCAACTCTAGATGTCGCCCTCAACACGGGGCAGCCTGAACAGCTGGACCCTGAAATCTGAAAATTGCTGACACAATCTTATTAATGCTTGACAGAGCGTGTTCGCACTTGGCAGACGCGATGAGACGGATGGTTGTACCTATGGTGATCAAGACCTGGTTGATACAACAGCGGTACGGCTACGCCTCGGCATCGCGACATGCTCAGGGATAGCCAAAACGTGCGCATTGCCGTTCTTTCATAACCTTGCTTCAATAGAATATCACGATTGTCACGCGATATTCTTTGCAGACCCGACTGTCTGGAAGACATAGCTGTCACCGTCTCGAACTTGGGATGTCTTGCATGGCGGCACTTGTTCCAGAACAATGCAATGACTTGGCCATTGCAGAGTCTCATACATGCTCACGTTCCAAAGTTCGAATAGTGGGTTTGATGCTGAGCTGAGGCTTCTGGCTGCTGAGGCTTCTGGCTGATGCATGTACCTATGGGTAACTCCAAAGTCGTTCCCACCCGTGAGGTGGGTGGCAAGCCAAGTGCAAGTTTGAGGCTGAGGATTCGCAAAGCCTAACTACGAAACATTTTCGTACAGTACAGACAGAATTGTGGTGAAGAAAATTCTGTTGATTGGTGTGTGTTGGAGAAACTTTGAAGTGAGCATAACGATTATCAGATGAGGTCAAAAGTGATAAGCAGCGGGGTTGGCACAGACCATCCCAGGAAGTGCGGGGAAGGGACCCCTGTCTCCAAAGTTTAATGCAACCTCACCTCCTCCGCATTTCCCACTTTGTGCCCCTCTGCCTTTTTGCTCCAACTCATTCCGCAATGCACCACCGCTCGCTTGCACCCCCGCGCACTCCTTCTCGCTTGCTCGGATGGCTGGCTCATCTGTCACTAATTCCTGAGTAATCGTACTAGGAAACTCAACCTTGTTGACCGCCATCTTCTTCGCAAGATCCAAGTCGATATTGTGCATCAGCGCCACCTACGTGCCGTTCGGCTACTGTACCTACTAAACAGGTCGCAGGATAGAAGTGATGCCTTCCACCGACAACAAGAGCAGATCAAAGTGCCGGCTCTACGCGAAGAGGGCGGAGGCCACAGAAGCCGTGGTTAGCACAGAGACGGCCGGCCTGAACTACCGCTAGCCGAACCGCCAGCTTGGGTCTGTGGGAACTGTCACCGCCATGGCGGTTCACCAGATCCGAATGACAACACGCATCAGACGAGACGATTTCACGGTCTGAACGCCGTCTGGACACTGCAGGTGCCGCAGTACCTCTGAGATACCTCTGATTGACGCGCGCCGATAGTGGGACCCAAGGTTCCCCACAAGTGCACCCCCAATGGATCACACCTCCGCACTTGGCACTCCTACCTCTCCACTCGCCTCCGCTGCATCTCCACCCGCGCCCCCATCACCTGGCCTGGTTACCTACCAGGGCTGCTGCACTGGCAGACTGGCAGACTGGCCGACCTGGCGGGGCTGGCGGGCTGGCTAGCAAAGCTTTTGCTTCGTCCACCATCGACGTTCCCAACTGTGCCATGTGCATGCATCAGGCAATGCATGATGCGGGCGCGCTGCATGCTTGGGCCACAGACGGGGCTGGTCTCATGAAGGATTGGCCATCTCGTGAGCATCATGCGTCGAGTGACTGTCCGAGTGGTAGCCAGGACTTTCCAAACTCGCGAAAGTTTCTTACTAGGCTTTCCTAGCACGAGCATCAACCACCGCGGCGAGACAACCAACGCAGACCTTGCTGGACTTTGCTTATGGTCTGGTTTATGGCCTTGGGAGGGGAACATGAACCCTCTTCTGGTCCTTCGTCTTCCAATCTATGGCCTATCCTGGTTACGGCGAACCACAATTTCATACTCTGTCGACACGCTCCGCGCCAGTCATATTTTAAACACCGCGCCACCCTGCACCCACACTCCCAACATAGCTTATATTCCACCGCCCCTGTTCTCACATCACCTCTTTTTGGTATGCTATGCACCTTCCTGACGCCCCTTTGATGTGACGACAGTCTGGCTGCCCGCGTCCATCTCGTCTATAAGCCTGTCTCCCGTCGTCCGGTGGCTTCCAGTCGCCCCTGCCATTTATCATACCATACTCTGGACCCACACTGGCCTGGGCCTCGAAACCCAGTGGCGTCAAAATAATCCATTCCGGGCTACGGCTGTTTTTCCCCTGGCGTACTTGATCGTCACCTATACAAGAACTTCGTGCACCTGATATCAGTGTTGCGACTGTTGATTCAACCGCGTGTATAAAAGACAACGAATACGTACACACTATCGTCGAGCCCACCAAGGTCACGCCACGCGTCATTTGTCCTCATCCGTCTCCCCAATCAAGGAGCTTTCGACTTACGAAAAATACGTCCTCCCCGATATCCAATAGGCAAGTGAGGTGGACTTCGATTCGCCCTGCGATCACGAACCTGCAGCCAGCACCGAGATTCTTGGAGAAGCACGCGGCAGCTCTCACAGGACAGGATCGTCGGCCAGCGTTCAGGATCACCACGGATTTGGTATCGCGAGGTTGCGGCTCGTTTACACAACTCACTTCCTTCAACACCTTCAGCGCGTCTCACAAGTGAGTTACAGTCCCGTACTCTCAGCAATACGTACGGAGCATGCTGCTCCTGGTTTTCTTCATGACACCCACGTTCGTAAGGCGATGTTAGCAGCGTCTCCCAAGACACGGCTCTTACTATTTCTGCCGGGAAGTCACCCGAAGTGGAACAGTTATCTGCGTTCATGGTGGAGGCGAGACTTGTGAACATTGATCGGCCTCACCCTACTATGGTGCCCAACTCATCAAATCCCCTGGCTTCACTCAAAAATAAAAACGACAACTCGCTACAAGTCCCTTTCGCAACGATGTGTGGCGCTATACTGTGTTGCTGACCATTGACATACATATTAGATCTTGCCTCCGGCGTCCGATCGGCATCCACATGAAGACCTACTCTGAAATCGACCATAACACCTTTACTTAAACAGTCTTACAGAGTATCCAGGTAACCAAAGCCAGTTTGGGAATCGCAGAAACAGCCCTACATGACAAGGCTCGATGTACACAATACACCGACGAATACTGATAATCGACCACCTCTCTTTTGAACCTCACGACTGCTGAATGACCGGCGAGGTCTACTTCCTGTCAAGATGCTCTCCAATCCTCTACATCGATTTTCACCCTATCAGTCCCTTCCCTCCTCGACGTTACTCTCCAATGGCGTCCCTCCGCCCCATCACATGCAACATGGTGGACACGGTGGACTGGATGGACTGCATCAAGGGTCACACTATGCAATGCATGCCCTTCAACAGCATGTTGGCGTTCCCAGTCCACAAATCCCGCGTGGAGGTCCCCAGGGCAAGCATCGACAACACCCGTACGGTCCTGGAGCAAGGTCAGCAAGTGCCAGTGGCCCTGTAAGGCGGCGGATATCCAGAGCATGCGACCAGTGCAACCAACTACGCACGAAATGTGATGGACAGCATCCCTGTGCTCATTGCCTTGGTAAGTCCACTCACTGCAGACCCCAGAAGCAGGACCGTGTAAGCCGTTGAACAGACGACTAATTAATCTACTGCAGAATTTGGGCTAGGCTGTGAATATCAGAGAGAGCGGAAGAAGCGAGGGAAAGCATCACGGAAAGACCTTGCCCAACAGGCTGCCGCAGGCTCAGGCGATCGCAAGTCTCCGGTCTCGGGTGCAGAAAACAGCAAATCGAACGAAGCTGCAGACTCGAAGGACTCTTCCATCACCGTGAACGACCGGACAGCAAGCGAAGCCGGCGGCGAGGATGGCATACGGAACACCGAGCGATCTGCAAGCTTGGACAGCACAGAGGACCTGGGTTTGCACCCATCTCGGATACCCGATCACCCAGCAATGATGGAACGAGAGGACCTCGACGGTCAGGGAGCCTTCGATCCTAACCACTACGGCCATGTCCACGCTTCATACGACCGGTCGGCGATGGACGCCCCTGTGCTGCACTCAGCATCGCATCCTGCCTATGGCGCCAATCACCAGGGAGGCATTCAGACATATCCAGAGCTCTCCTTCGGAATGCAGTCTCAGACGGCTACAGGCTTTACTCCCAACCCGAACGACTTTAGGATGACCAGCCCTATGAGCGCGTTCCCAATGGCTGGCGATGGTCCTTCTCCTGGTTGGATGAACATGTCCTCACCAACGGGGCAATACCAAACACGTGTACCGGCACCCAACTTCCACAACTCACACCTGCGATATCCCGTTCTCGAGCCCTTGGTTCCGCACCTGGGAAATATAATACCGCTACCTCTTGCATGCGACTTGATCGATGTCTACTTCTCCAGTTTGTCTTCCGCACAGATGCACCCAATGTCGCCTTACGTTTTGGGCTGCGTATTCCGGAAGCGCTCTTTCATGCATCCGTCGAAGCCCCGGAGGTGTCAGCCAGCCTTGCTGGCCAGTATGCTCTGGGTGGCCGCACAGACAAGCGACGCCCCTCTTCTCGCGAGCGTTCCCTCTGCACGAGGGAAAATATGTCAGAAGCTACTGGAGCTGACTGTCAGTCTTCTGAAGCCGCTCATACACACGCCAGCCGAGGACACCTCGTCTGTGTCAAGCCCGCCAGCCATCGACGGTGCTGCCCTTGGTGGTCTAGGCGTGGCGCTTCCTGGAACCATCAGCATGGAGGACTTGACCAGTGAGACTGGCCCTTTCGGTGCGGCCGGCACAGTGGACGACGTCGCGACGTACATCCACTTGGCAACAGTTGTGTCTGCCAGCGAATACAAGGGAGCGAGTCTGCGGTGGTGGAATGCAGCTTGGTCATTGGCCCGTGAGCTGAGGCTTGGCCGAGAATTGCCACAAGCTCTGAGTGCACCTGATCCAGAGAGGGACAACGCTGATGGACAGGCGGACATCTCGGGGCTGATCACAGAAGAGGAGCGCGAAGAGAGACGACGGATATGGTGGCTCGTTTACAGTGTCGATCGTCACCTGGCACTATGCTACAATCGGCCCCTGTTTCTCCTCGACATTGAGTGCGATGGATTATTGCAACCACTGGACGACACCGCGTACCAGAATGGAGAGTTCAACTCACACGCTGATCTGACAGATCCCAATGTGATGGCTTCCGATCCATCCGCCGCCCAACCGTCACCACGATCCAGGGGTCCGACATTTGAGTGCAGCGGCCACAGCATCTTCGGCTACTTCCTCCCGCTTATGACGATACTGGGCGAAATCGTTGACCTCAACCACGCACGCAACCACCCACGGCTGGGTATGGGATTCAGGTCAGCACACGAGTTCGACGAACAAGCTAGGGAGATCACCCGACACTTGGAGCACTACGAACAAAGTCTCAAGCGCTTCGGCGCGCGGCACCTCGGCCCCACTCATCACAACAACAGCACCGCGGACGACAACAGCAACGAGACAGACGGACTCGGCGGTGGCGCCAACGACGCCGCCACACCCTCCGCCCAGTCCGTCCACAGCGTCCTCACCAGCGTCAGCCGCCTGAGCGAGTCGGAGATACAGACGCGCATCGTCATGGCGTACGGTACGCACGTCATGCACGTGCTGCACATTCTGCTCACGGGCAAGTGGGATCCCATCAACCTTCTCGACGACGCGGACCTGTGGATCAGCTCCCAGGGGTTCATCATTGCGACGAGCCACGCCGTCTCTGCGGCCGAGGCCATTGGGCATATCCTCGAATACGATCCCGGGCTGGAGTTCATGCCGTACTTCTTCGGCATCTACCTACTACAAGGGTCATTTTTGCTGCTGCTCATTGCGGATAAGCTTCAGAGCGAGGCTTCGCCAAGTGTGGTGCGTGCGTGTGAAATTATCATTAGAGCCCACGAGGCTTGTGTGGTGACGCTCAATACCGAGTATCAGGTAAGCATTCTCTCATTTATCTCATTATTTACAACGCCAGAGAATGCCCAGTGCTGACTTTACCGCCAGCGAAACTTCAGTAAAGTCATGCGAAGCGCACTCGCCCAAGTCCGCGGCCGCGTGCCCGAGGACCTTGGAGAGCAGCATCAGCGCAGACGAGAGCTGCTTGCACTGTATCGCTGGACCGGTGATGGAACTGGTCTGGCCCTGTGAACCACGCCTTTCCAGCTCCTATTCGTAACCACTTATTCAGAAGAAACATTTTTATTTTTATTTTATTTTGAATGAATTTCACCTTGTGCGAGTCGTCGGTACGTCGGGTACAACGAACATGGAACAAACAAACGCATCTCAAGCGATTTAGGGCGGGGTTCACCAGGGAAAAAGGTACCAGGCCTGGAAATAGCGTTGATATTGCTTGCTGGTGGTAAAATGATGGCTGTCGTGCATGGTGGAGTGATTGGTTTTAGGGCACGAGAGAGTCTTCTTGTGCACTGCGTAGCGAAAAAAGGATTGCCTTTTATGGAAACGACGCACTATGTGAACGATACCACAGTTGTTGAACGGGCGTGCTTGCCGCGAGTCTGAATTTGAGAGCATTCTGGACCTCAATGGGCGAGTCTCGGGGGTGTTCACATCTCGCCGGGAGAGCTGTGGATGTGGAGGGATATCTGGTGTCTGGGTGAACTGGACCACAGATTGAGATCTGCAACAGTACACATGCATATAGTTGCTTGATATACATTGTACTTGTACACACTTATGCCTCCAAAGTTCGATGCTTCGTGGAAGACGTATGCTCTTGACCACATGAAGCAATGCGCAACCTAACGTCCTTCTCTTCGATAGACACCATGCTGACCATCAGTCAAAACTCGGGCCTGAACTCCAGTTGGCAGTGGGAAGTGTTTAACAAGCTTTGCTCGCGGCCTCACCGACTGTCAATGGAAAAGCTGAGCGACTGGGCGGACCGCTGCGATTCTCGGGCTCTCTCTGGTCTCCTAATCTCGCATGCAACAAGTAGAGTCTCCTTCCGGCCTCGCGAGCCAGGGTTTTTTTGCGCAGCGGCGTCCGCATCTGGGCAGTTCTTCCCAGGTAAATTCGTGCATACCAGCCTCTCTTGTCGCAATCAGGTGACCAGAATCCCAGCATGGCAGTCCGTGCCTATATTCGGTACAGTCGGCACAGCAGTCTGTATCGGCTTGAGATCTATGAATTGTTAGCTACCTAAAAGTAGGGTCTGCCGCGGCTCCTGGAGCGGTGCCGCATCGTCTGGCCAAGTCTGGGACTTACAGCAATTCCCGGGCGCCGTCCCGGCAAGTGCCACGGTTTTGTTCGTCCACGCCGGGATGAAGCTCACGCCTCCACAGGTCGTGTTGCTGTTGCTGCCGAAGCTGGAGGGGGTATCTTGCGAGAATGCGGCGCAGGCGTCCTGAGTGTGTACAGTACTTAGCATCATCGCCCGGGTGAACTGATTGTGCTCAAGCAGGATGAGCAAACATACCATGCATGTGTGGATGTCGCTGGTGAACAACTGGAGTAGTGGACTCCCCACGGCGTCCGCGTTGCATCGCACTGTGAACGACCGGCCTCCTCCGATTACTATCCCCGACAGAGATATTGTGAGTATTCCGCAGGGGCCATCTAAGAATCTCCTCGAGGGAAAAAGAAGACTCACACGCAAAGGCACTATACGTCGACCCACTCACGCCCGCTGAATCCGTCGAGCACCCTCCATCCAGCGCCGCAAGCGAGGTGCTCGTGCTCACCGCCGCCGATGCCGTCGCCGTGGCCGTCTTGGCCGCCACCGTTGACGCGGCGCTGTTCAGCGCGCGGACCTGGGCCTCGGCGACATTCGCCCGGTTGGCCTGCACCCCGGTGCCGGCCGCGAGTCCCACCACTGCGACGAAGAGCGCGGCGATGATGGCGCTCAGGACGACCACGAGCGTGTTGAAGCCGCAGAGCAGGCCGCTGCCGCTCGTCCGCCCGGCCTTTGCTTTCTCCTCCCCCTGGCCCGGCGGGGCTGCGGCGAAGGGGGCGCGGGGCGAGGTGTGGTCTGTGTGGCTGGCGCTGTAGATGGAGTAGGGCGTGTTGCTCGAGGCGTAGGTGCCGGTGCCGTCTTCCGGCTTTGGGAGGATGTGATGTTGTGGGTATTGGTGTTGCGGGAAATTGTGGATGTGGGTGTAGGGGTAGTTCGGTGCATGGACGGCCTCAGGGAAATTCTGGTTCACCACCTCCGGGGCTTGCTGATCTCGCCAATCTCGTTCTGTGTCCATTTTCGGCTACACAACAGCAACAAGTTGTTGCTATTGACGCTGTTGTGTGTCTCATACACTGCTGGCACTTGCGAGGCTGCGAAGTGGAGTTTGAAGAAAACAGAGGAAGAAGACCAAGAAGGGCTCACAGACCATCCCTATGGATACACGGGTATACCTATAGGATGTCTGGCACATCTCACGTGTATGAGAGGATGAGAAGGGGTAGTGCATTAGTCCAAACGATCCTCCAGCTCGAGTCGCGAGTGGGTGCCGCCGCGCTCCACAGCTGACAGAAGGTCGCCGACCTGCCGAGCTATTCCACTCCATGCTCATATGACAGGCAGATGCTTGACCGGTAATCTTGGACTACCGCGCTCCAGGAGCCATCTCGTGGCGCCGGCCTTTGCAGAATACTGCTTTCAGAGCTTCCTGTAGGTCCACGCGCGGTTACGAAAGGGGCTGACGGTAAGCACTTGCGTTGGTGTTACCATAGTGGCGTTGAGCTTGGTGCGGACCAAGATGAGATTGTTCTGGCCACAGATATTTACGGCCGCATAGGAAGCTGAAGGGATCTTCGGGCCATTTGATTGCTAGACTGGACGAGTTTCAGCGCTGGGAGTTGCCCGAAATTTGGACTCTAAATCCTTCGCCCCACTCACACATGCTCGATGCAACCCTGGAGGTGGTGCAGGCTGCATGAGCGCAATCCTTATCATCTCATCACCCGGCTCTGGTGGGACTCTGTTAGTGGGTGCGCTGCGTGAGGCTGCGCCACTTGCTGTGCTCAAGCATCGTGGCGTTCCTACACTTCTCGGCACTATCGACAGTACGGATGAGGAAACGAAGAGCCAACACGAGCTTCGACCTTCCGGCCTGGAGTCACCATACGCCGTGGATGGTATCAGTATTGACAACAATATGAGGGCTGTACCCTGGTGGTCATATTTCTGGGTAAGCACTGGACTCGCCCATCCTCTCTTCAGCTAGCAAGTCAGATATTTGTCGTAAGTCAAAGCATCGAGAACCTGATTCGAGACTATTATAGGATTGTGAGCCCATGAGAATTCAAAGTCAGGCAAAGAGGGCTTCCGTCCATAATTAGACATATGTCTATTGACAATTCTGTGCTTTAGCTACTTTATCAAGAATCTAGACTAGACGAACATTTCCAACGCCTATATGTCGTGAGTTATGCCTTAGCCATGCAAATTCGTCCATATTACTATATTCCGATCATAAATAGACTAATCCCCGAGAGTCTTGTTAATTTTATTATGAGTTAACGCAGAAATTAATTCTTAAAGAGCTAAGAATCAACGAATCAGTAACAACTGAAACGACAAGCTATATAAACCCAGTCTGGACTTGGTTGTATTGAACTTAGTCAACAAGCTTATCCGGCCAGAGCCTAAAGAGCCTTATCGTGACACCGAAGAGCCAGCGCTCAATAATATATATATTCCAAGGAAGATATTTTATAAATAATAGTAGCTGTTAATAATGCCGCTAGCCTAAAGAGATTAATATTTATGCTACAAATTTTCGGAATATATTTTAAGATAACCGCGGATTTGTTACTTTCGCTAGGTATACCGCGATACGCCGAAATCATCGAGAAAGCGCGTAAGGAGTTTCAGCGAGTGCCAGAGCATAGCTATAGACGGCATGTTTTGTACATTGAAAACTTCTAATGGTCCTTCTACGCAGGCCGCACTGCTTTGCTCATTCACATGCACTAGTAATCTCGAAAGGAAAAAAGACTGCCTCAGTATTGTCCTTGTGTGGTACCAAGTCTCAAAACTCCTCCGCTGCCACGTCTGCAGTCTGCTTGCCATGTGCAAGATATATTATGCCTCATTTATCCACGCAGCCGAGTCACAGTCTGTGTTCGTGTCAAATTGAAAATCCCCAGTCGTAGACGAGTTCTCAGTCTTGAAGCCCCAGCAGTAGCCCGGATACTCCGTCCCGAAATTATTCCACCAACAAACTGTGTTGCTTATCACCAATCCAATGTCAGCAACGGGGTGTGTGGTGTGTCGATGAGACTAGGAATGAGACGTGCAACGTACCATATATTCGTACCATTCGCAATCTCTGCAGCTGTCCGGGCCTCGTTGTGCAAAGCGCAACGATTGATGCAACTATTCAAGTCTGATGTATACTGGTATACGACGTTAGCGTCCCCGTTGGTAAGAAGGACATTGTTGCAGTATTTGCGATATGTATATGTGGTGGCATCCGAGCCAACCGTGACGTCGAATAACGTCTCGTCGGATGATGGGCAGTCTCGATACAATGTCCCACTCGCCCCTACGACCTCAGTTGTTGTAATGGAGGACGACTGGGTGGTTGTGGATGTAGGTACGTTGGTTGATGCAGATACGTCGCTCGTGCTTGTGCTGAGAACAGTGGAAACTGTACTGGTGAGGATCGAAGAGGATGAAGAAGGGACCGTGGATGAAGATGAAGATAGGGACGCAGCCATCAAGCGAGCCCGAGAGACTTGCGAGCCACCCACACCACCGCCGACTGCTGCACCTATGATCACCACGAGGACAATCCCGAGCAGTATCCAGAAAGTCCGTGGTGCAAGCCCGCAGATCCGTTTTCTGGGAGGTGCTTGCGCGGCTGTCGAGAGAATCTTGTCTGAGTGAGGCTGGTCGTATGTTCCCACAGAAGGATGGCCAGACGGTGATGTATAGGACTGGGGAAAGGTCGTCGCGGTAGAAACTGGATTTTTGCTTTGCTCCGGGGCGACCTCCGGGAGATGGGAAAACCTGTCATCGACGTGCAACTCAGAGTGCGGCACCACTTCGGGTGCTGAGTGCCAGTGATCTTGATCTGTCTGCATTCTGGGTTGGGTGTGGACCGGCAATGGACACTTTAATGAGTCTATGTGGACGAGATGCCAAGACTGTAGACTGTCGACGATCGTGCTTTCTCAAGGCTGGGAAGGCGGACGACCATATCTTTGAAACGCAGACGTCAATAGCTTGTATTGCGGCATTGTCGCGAAGATGGTGTGGGCGCTGTACTGAAGGTGGACGCCGATCCGCCCCGTGCCTTTGGATTCTTGGAACATTCATGAAGGCCCCTGCCCAGTAGGATGATGGCCGGGTGGGTAACTCGTCTGAAAATTTCGGAACTCTGTACCTGGTTTTCCGCTTGTTGTATCATTGGAAGTGGGAATTGGCGCTGGCCGGCGCCGCACATGTGCAGTGCCAGCGCTGGCCGGTAGGACGTTTTTACGTGTGATGGAGATGTGCTGCAGTAGGATGAGATTCCCAGCAGGGTGGATAAAAAATTGCTTGTCAGCTGCAGCATAGTGGATTCTGAAATTCCTCAGTGTCGTTATGATAGGCTGTACTGGCGCGCTGGGGACTTCAGGAATATCTACTCCGTGGAGCACCCCGTATGCGGCTCGTCGAAGCAACACTCCAGGACCCCTTTTTAATCTACTGTGAGTACTGTAGACGGGGACCAGCACTGACGAACTGCAGTCGTCCCTGATACAGACGCATACAATTCACCATACCGCACGTGCACGATGTCTTGATCTAAGCCTGCAAATCAGATCATAGGCCAATTCCCGGGGTGGGGGCCTGGCGATTTGCATACTTGGGAAAGCTCTCATGGCAGTCTGAGACCCAAAGTTTGCCGCCCACTTGTTCGCTGTGCCGCACGCCAGCAGCTCAGCCTGTTTTGGAGTTTCCTCGCCAGAAAGACTTCTGCATCCACTCCGACAGCGACGCAGTCCAGGGTTGGTGTTGGACTAGGGCTTTGGCGAAGTATGCGCTCACAGGCACGGGAGCTGATCGCAGGGAAACCTTGCCACACTCCACCAATGGCATCCACATTTTATTTCAAATCTGAAGTTGCGACGGGAACAAGAGAACTCGAAGGAGTTTCTCAATTCGCGGCAGAGTTGACTGCCCAGGTGGGTATCGAGAGCCAGCGGAATCAAGCGGTAGGACACGCCGAGCCGAGTTATCTCCTTACATGCCGGACTGTGGTCACAGGGATCAAGGGGGCCTGCACAGGTAGGGCGAGTTTCCGAGTGGCTGTTGGCCCCTGCCAGTACTCCACGAGTACTTCTCCACCGGCAGGGCTGCTAGTCATTTGAATAGAGTGAAAGTGAGGCTCCGGGAGGATTTCCATCTCAAGATCTTTACGACAACGGACAGCCACGACAGCTAATTCTAAATTTCAGTGAGTAGAAAGTAATAATATTTAGGTTTCCGGGGTCGAGAAATCGAAATTTCAATTTAAATATCAAATTATCGTTAATATTATAAATTATAAAAGTAAAGTTAATAGAAAATAGGTATATATTTATAAAAGTAAATTAGATAAAATATTAATTAGGTAAGCGATTAATAATATATAAAAATAGCTAGCTTTTCTTTGTATCTACGCCCGGAATATATTAATAACGAAATTAATCAAAGTGTAATAATTGTAATATAAGCCTAGCTATGTTTATAGAGATTTATATCTTCTTAATTAGCTTTGCCTAATCGGGCAATCTAGGTAGTAGTAGGCTTTGCGAATGCGCTGGCTCTGCAATTAGCTATAACGCCGATGCTAGTTCTAATCGGGACTAGCGCTCTTCGGGGCTGCACTTAGACTTAGTTGATAGCAGCCTTTATAGCTGCTACTTACTCTCTTTATAGCTATAAAATAACAATAGAGTCGACTAAATCTCAATATATATATTACTTATATTTTTTTATATAATATAACCTACCGATATAAAGTATTATATTCTTAATTTAAATTAAATTTTGAATATATAAAAACGAAGTTAAGTAGCTTCAATTTGAAATTAAATTTAAAAGTTTTTTTTAGCGGTTTAAGCTTAAATAGCGTCCTAAGGTTGGGTGGAGCCCTACCCCTAGTAAGTATTAAATATACAGGCCTCCCCTGATCCTGTGACCATAATCCGGCATATAATGAGTTATCAGACGAATGGATACGGCATGAGATGTCAGAGTAGTGGATTACTATAAGTCGGCCATCAGCAGACCGGACACAGGCCTTGGAACGATCTCTCTGGGATAATCTCGTCGTGGTAATCGTCCTAGGATAGCATTCTTGAACAGCAGCCTCTGAATAATCGTTGTTGGGCACTTGCGTTTATGCAATCGTCTTGAGTAGGGGCTCAGTTCAACCTCTGCATGTGCATACACGGTACCTAGATATCGCAGCCTACAGGATCATTCGACTGCTATGTGACCATTGTCACAGCAAGTAGCCGAGAAATGCTGGGTATAATCTGCCATGGCTTGAATACCTCTGATCCCTGATAATTCAGTGTCTAGAGTCTTATGCCAAGACAGTAGAGGTCAAAGGCGGCACGGCGCGAGCCGGGAAGATGCTATTTACAGAAGCATGTTTGTGACTGGAGTCATTCCTATTTAGGTACCTACGCAGACAGAGGAAATTTCTCACAGTACAATTCTGCAAACCGTAAGACACAGAACCGGCCTGGAGAAAGGAGCCAGTGACATTGAACCTCCGTTGACGCCACAAGGCCGACATGATGGCGACATCTGGACCACCTAGGCAACATGCCGGCGGTTGCACAAACTCTTGTCACAGGCTCTGCCGTGTCACATTAGTCCCAGCAGTCTGGTAAGCTATCACCATCCAATCACCATCCAATCACTAAAGTACATAGTACATAGCCGAGCACCTCAGTGCTGGCAAACGGGCAACCCGCCACTAAGCAGTGGCCGCATGACTACCCCCATCAGTATCAACACACAAAGAGCCTGGTTGAACTGGTATGGTGTGCTCTAAAGAAATAAGTAACTTCAGTGCTTGGTACGTACCTTACTTCCAGTGCCAGGACAAGGGCTCCTATTCTCCTGCTTAAGCGCCAATTGGGATCCCTAGCTCAGATAGAGATCACCAATCCCCCTTAACCGCAAATCTACTTTGAAAATGCCAGGCGGCAATTGAAGCGCGAGAATAACGCTTGGCAAGACACTCTGATTAGGTACAACTCCCACCAAAATCAAGACTAGCGAGAAAATGGTAGGGTTGTGCGGTGAGGGGGATGCTACGAGCATGCTATCGGACTGTCTTGGCAACCCACAAACTTGAGCCTCCAGATCTCATTTTGACAATAAGGAGCCAAAGGCCCGGGAGGGAGGAGATGCTCATCTCACATGTATTTGGGACTGTTGAATATTTTCATAGAAAACGAAATTTCGCACCGACGAGGCGAGCGAATGGCCAATACTCGCGTTCAGTTATAACTTTAGTAGGAACCTCAGCTTTGGACTGACAATCTCAAACTTTGCAAGCCGACTTCAACCGCCTCTACGGCCACAACGCCTCAACGAAGTCCTCACTGCCCTTCGTCCCATAAATTACACTCAAATCATCCCGCAAGTGCTCCGGCGCATTCAAGTATCCCTCAGTCATATTCGCCACCACATGCCTCTTCAGCGCCACGCTCCAAGAGAAACTCGAGTGCGCCACGCCCGCAAAGTCCGACGCCTTCAGCAATACCAGATAGTCCACGGCCGCCTGCTGGTCCCACCGCAACGCTTTGAGAACCTCCGCCTCGTCCGGCCGTACAACGTCGAACTTGCCCACCGCATCCCAGCCTCGCGCGACTGCGTCCGTGATAAACCGCTTCGTCTCCTCGGCGTCGCCCGACGCGAGGTAAATGCCGCGGGGAGCTGCCCGCCCGCTCTCGGCCTGTGCGAGGTAGTCGGTCGCCTGCGCCTCGTATGTGGCGTGCGTCCAGCCGTAGGCGGCGGACCACGTCGCGACGGCGTCCTTCTCCGTCCGGAGGTGGGCGCCGAAGAAGGCGCCCGGGAGCGTGGGCTGCGATAGGTCCAGCGAGGTGAAAGTGAAGCGCTCGGCTAGCCCGCGAATCACGCCCGTGGCCAGGAGGCGGATGTCTTCCCGCGGTATAAGAATTGAGGAGAATGAGTTTGCGAAGGCCGCGCCGTCTGAGTGGATGGGGTAGCTCATGTAGCAGCGCTCGATATTGACCACTATGGTATCTTGGATGGTGTCGCTCTTGGACTCCAGTTGTGCATTCTGCTGCGGCAGCCACTCGCTAATAAATTCCTCACGCCAGGCGGTTGGCTGCACCAGTCCCTCTCCGAGCAGGAAATCTGCGTCCAGATGTTTTTGGTTTGGGTCGCCCGTGAAGTTGCGCACCTGGACGGCATCCTCGAGCGTGGCATAGATCTGCATCTGCGGACACGACAAGCGCAAGGACTCTGTGAAGTGCTTGCCGTCAAACATGTAGCCGAACTCAGCAGTGTTGCTGGTCTTGTAACTTGAGATGTCTTCATCTCGTATCACAATCCGCGGCACTACCAGGGCAGCGCCGGCCAGGATGGCGTAGCGCACACAGAGGAGAATCGAGTTACGGAGGTTGCCGATTCCCCCAAATGACTTGTCGCAGGTGAAAACCAGTCTTGGGTCCCATTGCGCATCCCTGCAGACGCCTTTCAATTCTTCGTTGACGGGGGAGTTGTAGTAAAGGTCGTTGGCTTCAGTTTTACTGGTTGCAGTCGAAGGGATCTTCCAAGTCCGCAAGATAGATTGCCTGGTGTCTCCATGAAGGAGGAAGAGCGAGATTGCACATAGAACAGCCGTGGCAAGAGCGATGACAGGTATCCTCCGTCTGAACATGGCGGGTAGCGGCTAATGGTGCATGTACGGATAGGTATGTTGCAGATGGCATTAGACAGTGTAATAAAGCGGCCAGGACCCTACTTATTAAGTACGACACCCAGGCTCCATAGTTAGTACTAATATGTACTTTGTACCATGGAATCCACCCTCTTTTTCAGGGGTAGTAGCCCCCAAACCAGGTTCCAACGGTGATGAGGTCGGGAGACAGGGGTCTCGATCACCCAAATCCTGGAACCCTTTGACAGCGCGGCAACCCTTTTAATTTTCGCCGCTAAGCTCGCGCTTGTGGGAAGTTGCAACGGGTTCACCCAGGAGGGTACAAATAACAGTTCGGAGGGGCTCTGTTTTGACAGTTGTTTTCCTCCGAACAACAACAATTAATCTTCACTGGGGAGCATTCAATACCCACCCCTCCAACACGCCCTACTCAACGCGTCTTCTAACGCGTCCCATAACCTCGCAAGAGCCTTTTACGCCTGCATATACGCGGATAGCAGCTCTAGGCCTCTTTACACCGCCGAGCCTACGCCGTTGATATAATTGTTCATTGATTTATTAGTCACTCCTTTGGATCATTTAAGAAGAATGGATTATTTAAGAAGAGCTTACCGCCCACCTTCTATAGCTTAGATTTACTTAAGTTTACCGCAAATGTTCACTCTCGAATACTATTCAACTGCATGCCGAATGTGATGTTGGCGATGAATCGCGAGGAAGGGCTAGGCGTGTTCTTTGCTACGCAGCTGATTCCGGTGGGTGATGAATGAGGTGGCGAATGGGCTTGCCCTTGCCTCATGAATGACGTATGGACTCAGTATGGTTGGAACATGGATGGGGGTGGTCGGAGTTTGGAACCAAAGTGAACGGTCATTCTTCATGCGTCTAATCAACCTGATGCCTAGTCTGCAAAAGCGTTTCTTCGCTATTAAACGTCTAGCTGCTTGTAAGTGGTCGAGGATCAGAACTGATTGGTGAAGAATGAGCGTTCCAGAGCATCAGCAAGTTGTGGCCCTTGTTTGGTCCAGCAACCTTGATCAGTTGAAGAAGAGGCCAGGGACAAAGCCGGAGTTTGTCGTTGACGCCGGCACCATCGGGCCCGATAGGCTGGGCCGGATCGGTCCGCTTATCTGCAGGGGCTACCCCTGTAGCAGATTAGGGCGCCCTCACAGACGAGCTTCGGGCGCGACGCGATTCTATGTATCACAGTATTTTACACGCTCCACCACACGCCCTCAAAATGTCCACACCAGAGGCCATGGTGCCGCGCTTCAAACTCGAGCGTCTGCTAAATCAGGGTAAGCGCCCAACCTCTCGACTCCTCGATACTCCCACCTCTCTCAGGTGCTAACATCTGTACCCAAGACCAAGCAGGGCGCCGCACCTCCCTCTACGGCACCATCGACGACAAGCCCGCGCTGCTGATTCTCGAGCGCGCGCCCTTCCCCACCTCCGACGACTACCTCTCCTCCATCACCGCGAATCTGCGCACGCTCCGCAACATCGGCGCGAATGACATCTACCACTGGTACATGGCCAACAGCGGGGCGATTCCGCGCACGGATGATAAGGAGCAAGACGACTTTGCCGACCTCAAAATCAACCTCATCTATCCATGCACAGAGCAGCACGTAAAGAAATACAGTAAGCAGGGCGTGAGGTTCGTGACCGAGACGCCCGAGATCTATCGCGACAAGATCAGGCCGTACATACAGGCCAAGCGCGACGAGGGCAGATTGAACTGGGTGTTCAACATCATTGAAGGCCGCAAGGAGGTGGAGGATGTCATCTACAGAACCGTGCTTGGCGAGGCAGGGGACGAGGGCTTCTTGCTCACGCCAGATCTGAACTGGGACAAGAAGACTATCGAGGCTCTTCACCTGCTGGGCCTGGTGGAGCGCCGGGACATCTGGAGCTTGCGAGACCTCAAGGTCAAGCATATCTCCTGGCTGGAACACATGAAGACCAAGTTCCTCGAGGCGGTGGAGAAGGTGTACCCCGAGATCGAGCGTGACCAGCTGAAGCTGTATGTCCACTATCAGCCGACGTATTACCACTTTCACATACACATTGTCCATGTGGCTCTTGAGGCGGGTGCGACACAGGCGACGGGCAAGGCGATCGGGCTCGAGAGTATCATTGAGCACCTGAAGAGCATGGGCAGCGATCCGGAGAAGGGCATGGAATCGGTGTCATTGCATTATACCCTCGGAGAGGCTAGCGAGTTGTGGACAGAGATCTTTGGGCCGCTCAAGAAGATTGGTACAGCTTCTCAACCGCAACAACCAAGTCATTGACTCCGGCTCCGTGCGGACAGTCTGACCACTCTCCACCGTCTCGGATGCAGTAGATTTCCTCGTTCAGTCGAATCGTGCAGCTCTTCGTGACACCGGCCTGCATTTCGTGTCAAACAATGCCTTTTCGGATGTCTTCTTGGGGCGATATCTTACCTCTGTGCTCCTGCTGATACTGGTCCGCAGCAAGTCCATACCGAAAGCACCGTCATCTTGATTCGCGCAGTCACTAAGCTTGTCAAAGTCGATGGCGTGTTCGAGTGCACAGTCCTCGAAATGCTGGCGCGCTGGAATGGCGGGGTAGTTCTTGATCAGGCACATTGAATAACCCAGGTAGATCTTCGGATCCGGGTATATGTGGGCGGCGCATAGCAGCATGATGTTTCCAAGACCTGTGTAAGACAGCCGCAGTTAGTCGCTGAGCTCAGACTTCCCAAAGTACGCAGGCAAACGTACATTCTCCAGGGCCGTGCATGCAATCAACCCCATCGTTCTCAGTTGGCGTTCCGATGAAGCTCAATGTGAAGTTGACCTTGTCGACGACCTGCTGCATGGTTGGCAGAACCAGCATGCGCAGGCAGTCCTTGGCGTCGGGGCACTTTGACATGATATGGGCCTCAAGCGGGACAAGGGCTTTTGTGCTTGACACCGATTTCTGGTTTTCGGGAGTGTAGATCGGGGTAAGTCCAGCAATCCGAGAGAGGATGCCGTGTGCAGATGCCGGTTGAACATAGTAGTAGAAACAGAGGACGACGAGGGCGGTGGCCAGCAGGAGACGGAATCGTCGCGCTCGTCGGCTATAAGGAGCCGTCATGTTTGATTGCGCGGCCGGGGCTGACTTGCTATACTTGGCGAGCTTCTCGTTCGTCATTTTTGCGGTGTTTCGTGATGGGATAAATATAAGGTGCGAGATGGAATGATGGTTCTAGGTACACACAGTAGTCAGGGAAAACGAAAACGGCGACTGCTGGAGCGGAGTCATGCGGTCGGGGAATAACAGTGTGCGGCTAATCTTATACAGTGCGGAGCACATGGCAGCAGATGTACAAGTGCAAAGTATCAGTTCAGGTCCTGCTGAATATTGACCACAGAACTCCGTGAGCATTGAACTATGCAAGGCCTTTGGAAAATATAAAGAAAACCTTGAAATTAAGGTGTCAAAATAATCCTTCTATGTGTCTTTGGTAGCATCTATGGAGTTTCAGGAGGAGCATGCGAATCGGTAAGTTATTGTGCTCCTGGAGATATCCACAGTACCTAAATAGCACAGTGTGTACCAGACAGATTTGGCAATGGGAGAAAGGTATATTTAGTACCGGGGCACCTGGTCTCTTGCGGGCAGATCTAAACTGTTAGTTTTGTGGACAATCATCTAAATTCAAATTTCCCAAGGCCGTTGTGAAGTGCCATTTACCACAGCTACCTAAGGATCTAGAAGGCTCAGCATGTTATCACACATCGAGGTCTGGTACTCTGTGCCTGTGGGTACCTTCGACTCTGGGAGTTCGGCCGAAAAGGCAGGGAAGGAGCTCCTAGACTGAATCCCTGCAGTAACGTTACCACAGCACCATCCTAAGATACAAAGGTTCCATAGATTTTCAGAGTATCTGTGAGCTCTTCCTCTGCTCAATATCCCCAGATCTTCTTTACGAGGTTGCGGTGCTTGTGAATCTGTCTTTGAAGCTCACCCACTTTTCTTGCTGCTGGGCTAGCTAGGCACGTCCTAGGGAGAGCTGTGACTGTGACTGATTCCGGCGCACAGGTGAAGGAAGGAGCAAAGAAAAGCCTCACTTGTAACCGGGTCTGTCAATCGACTAAAGCTGCAAGAACAACAACGGCATGATTTCAGTTTCACCATTGCACTTTGCCCCATCATCACAGTCCGGCATTCTAACTCCAGCAAGTGGCACAAGACAAATAACATCCCCATCAGCCACTGGACAATTTTAATCATAACAATACCACCATCACCTCCCATCCATAAACAGCCTCGCAAGAAAGACAGCCTCCACAGGTCCTAGCTGGACTGTCCCAAGCTTCCAAGATGGAGTCAAAAAAAGAACAGACTCCAGAGGTCAAACGAGACCAGACTCCAGGAGTCAAACCAGAGAATGTGCCAGATCTCAGTCAGGCATACCTGCCAGGATTCAGGCCATCAGAAACACCAGGTGTGGTGACCATAGAGGACTTTCTCCAACCCTTTCCCCAGATCGATGACACAGTCTTGCTCAATCTCTCCCGGGAAATGGCCACGACCTTCCAGCAGCTTTCTGTCGACTCCACTGAGCAGTTCATTGCCACACCGATCAGCGAGTCTCTCGTTAGGCACATCGATGATGAAGCTGATTATGGCAGGTGGGTGCCTACATTGCCCCGTTTGACACACAAAGGCAGTGCTGATTATTACGCTGCACCAGGTATCTTGCCATCGATATGTGAGTACCCAGGGCCTAATCCTTTGATGTGTCCTTTACTTCACTCTGTTGGATACATGAATGCTGACCTTGATTGGACAGAGGTGGTACCAACCTCCGTGTTGGCTTTGTAGAATTGCTCGCCGAGGCTCCGCAAATACGGCGAATTCTGGAGCACTCCTGGCCGATTGCCGAGGACCTCAAAACAGATCCCGATCGTCTCTTCTCATGGATTGGTCAGAGAATTGCAGAGTCAGTATTTTGGAACATTCACCTTGCTGGAGGACTCATTTTTCGAAACAGTCGGCATAGCACTATTGCTAACGTTGGCTTTACAGGGTGGTTGGAATGGGTTGCCGAGAGTTCAAACTGCGCCGCGACAAGGGTCTGCCGTTAGGATGCTCCTTTAGCTTCCCGATGATCCAAGGCTCGCTCTCAGAGGCATTAATAACGGATCTGGGCAAGGGATTCAACATGTCCGGTGACATGCAACTGGACAAACTCTTGGTGTCCGGATATGCTCTACACCGTGGCACTCTGCCACCCGTCGAGGTTGTGGCCATTGCGAACGATTCCGTTGCCACACTGGTCTCATTCCTCCACCAATTCAAACCAGCGCCAAACCAAAAACCCGCGATGGGTCTTATTTGCGGAACTGGAACAAACGCCACTGTCCTAATGGCGCCCAGCATGCTACACCCCGCAAAACGACCCTTGATTGTGTACGTCATGCCTGAACGAGATGACAAGGAGATCAAGGTTGCAGTCAACACAGAATGGTCCATCAGCGGCACCGCAGAACCTCTGAGGCGACTCGGCCTGGTCACCCGGTGGGACGAGGAACTCGATCGACATAACGACGTACCCGGCTTTCAACCTCTTGAGTACATGACTGCCGGCCGATATTTAGGCGAGCTTGGACGTACTATCTTCCTGGACTTCTTGGAGAACATGTTTAAGCACAAGAATTTTCACCCGAAGCTGGAACAAAAGTACGGCCTCGACACAACCTTTCTTGGGCACTTCAGCCCCGATCGCCCTGGAACACTACTGGAGCAATTGAATGCGGAGTTTCCCCCAGACGAGGAGAACATCAGTACAGGGTTCGATGACTTTACCGCAAAAGCACTCTACCGCATAGCACTTGCCATCCAGAAGAGGGCTGCGGGAATCACGGCTGCTGCCACAATTGGCCTGCTGCGATGCGCTGGGGAGCTACCGGACCCCTCCCTCCCCATGTTGGACAAAATGGACTTGGACAATCGGCCAACGGAGACCGTGGTAGGCTACACTGGCGGTTGCATCACGGGCTTTCAGGATTACCTGAGTGATTGTCAGAAAGTCTTGGACACGCTGATGGCGATGGAGTACAAGAACACCAAGCTGCGTGTGCTTCTGAGTCCATGCGATGCTGGGGGGATCAACGGTGCGGGCATTCTGGTTTCAGCCTCGTCCAGGAGCCAGCCGTTGTATCTTCAGAAGCTAGCGTCATCGCACGATTGCGATTTGGAGGTTGCACGCAGTCTTTATTGAGTTGTTCCTTTTTGTACTGCAGTGGCAGTTGGCAGCAGACACAAGGCGAAGCATAGAAGTGCAGTGGTGGGAAGGCTCATCACTAGCGATTGCATTGTACACACACGCAGGCCAAATTCGGGGCTCTGTAGACCTGTGAAGCATTGTTTGTAATACATTGTCATTCGGTGGCTACTGTCCAACAAAAGCCCCAAGGTTCATAATCAAGCATCCGGTGTGTCTACCTGGCCCAAGGGAGGAGATAGCTACACAAAGCAAGTGATTTCAGATTTCTGAGGTTAAGACAAGTTACAAATTGACAGCCATCAGTCGTGACATATTCGCTTTCACAGTATATAATTCAAGAGGTGATTTATTTCGAACCATGCTCTGGACGTCCAGGATGAAAGTCTATGTACTCTGCAGTATGCAGGTGGGCATAGTGTGGCCATATCAGGATAATGTGCTTGAAGATACTTGAATAAGGGTTACTCCTGCAGTACCTGTTGGGATGGATATCTCAAAACATATAAAACATGCAAATTGCTTGATGTCATTGGTAGAAGGCGTGACCATTTGTATACTAGTCTACAGAGATGCTTTGCCTATGAGACAAGTCTTTGTTCTGAATAATACCATGACAACTCAAGCTTCTGAATGAAGAGCTTATTGTGTGTTTCCTCAGCCTTGTACTCCAGCTCCACAATGAGTTTAGTGGATCAGGGTCCACTAGGTACCTAGGTACTTAGACTGCTAGGCAAGGCTGCAGATCTCGCTACGTCAGGGGGCCCTTGGTGGGTGTATCTTCCAGCCGACATGAAGGGCCAATATTAGTTGTTTTGCTTCCGTCATTGTTTGCCCCGGGATACGGGCTGAAATGCTCGACACTAATGAGGGGAAGACTGCAAGCCCCTTTTGCGATAACTTCTTCAGTGTCATACCACTCTTACTGTGACGTTTCTTGTCAGGCTCGAAGTACTCGATCTTCACTCACTTGCAAACTTATAAATTCTGACCAAAGGAAGCTGAGCGCAAAGCAGACTGCTCACTTAGTGGTGGCGGTGGCGACCCCACCGAACAAGTCACGATGGCTTCGTCTTCTGAGCCCTTGGCCACGCCAGCCAAGAAACAAACTAGGAAATCTGATGGGGAGCTGTTGCAGTCCCTCAGGGGGCTTTCACTCTCAACGTCCCCTCTTGCAAACACCCCTCCATCTGCTCGGTCACCCAGTCTTCACACTAACTCAAACTCCTACCGACCTGCCGTCGACCGATCGCCATCCGCGCACAGCGCTCGAACATCGTCACGCGCGAGCTCCTTCAATCCCGGCAGTGGCCGCGACTCCCGCGCTGCGACACCCTCTCTCGTCCGAAAAGTCTCCATGAACTCGCTCCAACCCGCAAATCGCGTCGCCCCGCCGCGACGAACGGCCTCCGGCACCGTGCCCGCCTCGCCCGACTCGTCGCGACCGCCTCCTCCGACTGCTAACAGCGTAGCGAGGACATACTTCCGCGGAGAGCTCGAGCAGCTGCACGGCGACAGCGAGCCCAACCAGCGCGCTGCCGACACGATCGTTATTCTCCACGACGCCTGCTATGGCCACCGCTATGCCCGCCCCAAGACATCGCGCGCTGCGCTGAGCACCATCGTCGAACGCCCCGAAAGAATAAAGGCCTGTGTGCTGGGTGTTGCTGCGGCCTATGTGCTGCTAGGCGAGCGGCACTGCGATGGCGAGTACCCACCGCACCCGAGTCTGAACGCAGCAAACATCCCCTCGATTCCATTCCGCATCCACAAGTCGACCCGCCGCATGCCCCTGGCATCTCCCGCTGTCACAAACGTACACGGAACAAAGTGGATGGAGGAGCTCAAGACTATGTGCGACGCGGCCGAGGGCAAGCTTGCCATGGGCGAGAAGGAGCTCCAGCGGCCCGAGATGAATCGCGGCGCAGAGAATGAGCCTAAGAAGCTGCATGAGGGAGACCTGTATCTGTGCCAGGAGTCGTTAGAGGCGCTGGAAGGCTCGCTGGGGGCTGTGGCGGATGCGGTCGACACTGTGTTCAAGGAGGGCGGTCCCAAGCGCGCGTTCGTGGCTGTGCGGCCCCCGGGCCATCACTGTTCGGCAAGTTACCCGTCGGGATTTTGCTGGGTCAACAATGTCCATGTCGGCATCATGCACGCGGTTCTTGCCCATGGCCTTACACACGCGGCGATCATCGACTTCGATCTACACCACGGCGATGGATCCCAGGCAATCACTTGGCAGCATAATTCGAGAGGTGTGGGTTTGGCTAAGAACGCTGCCTTCTGGAAGAAGGCCTCGATCGGATACTACTCCCTCCACGATATCAACTCGTACCCTTGCGAGCAGGGCGATGAAGAGAAGACCAAGAACGCTAGTCTGTGCATCGATAATGCGCATGGCCAGCACGTGTGGAACGTCCACCTCGAAGGATGGAAGACCGAAGCGGAGTTTTGGGAGCTGTACGAGGGCAAATACAAAGTTTTGCTCGAGAAGGCTCGGAAGTACCTCAAGGCGCACACAGAGCGACTGCGCATGTCCAATCAAGCGTCCAAGGCGGCCATCTTCCTTTCGGCTGGCTTTGACGCGAGTGAGTGGGAGGGAGCTGGTATGCAGCGTCATAGTGTGAACGTGCCAACCAGTTTCTACGCGCGCATTGCTCAGGATGTTACCAAGATTGCGGAAGAAGAGGGGACGAGTGTGCATGGACGCGTCATCAGTGTACTGGAGGGAGGGTACAGCGATCGTGCTCTGACCTCTGGAGTTTTGAGTCACATCAGCGGTCTGGCTGGCAGCGAGCCCATTTCTGGAGGAGACACGAACCGGCTCAGTCAAGAAATGGCAGGCCTCATGGGTAATCGGCGAAACTCGCTCGAGATGAAGCTGCGACCTCACGACTATACGACTTCATGGTGGAATTCTGAGAACCTGGAAATGCTTGAGACCGGCGTGGTCTTGTCTCCTCCAGCTCCGCGAGCGCCTAAGGGCTTCAACCCCGGAAACTTCTCATCGCCCACAACATCGTCGACTGCAAAGATGGTCGAGATAGCTCGGCTCCGTAGGCAGGCATCTATGAACGGCTTCGTTGCCCCGCGAGCACCTACGCCGCCGCCCCCTGAGGTTCCCTGGGCAGTCGCCGCTCATGGGCTGAGCTCGGTGCTTACGCCTACCGAGCAGTCCACAACTAGTCACAGACCGGATGAGCTCACGGCGGAGGCTACGCGCGTACGTCGTGAGCGCTATATGGCCTCGATGGGCATCACCGAGGAGCCAGTGGAACCTGCGTCTGCGCCTGTGCCTACTGCGCCTGCACCTGCGAGAAAGAGTATGCGGGAGCGCAAGGCCCCCAAGTCGTATCTCGAGACTAGCGATGACGACGAGAAGGCCAAGCACCGCCGCAGGACTGTGGCAGGGGCCGCGGTGTTCGCCTCGGAGAAGGTACGTGTCCAAGCTTGCTGTATGTTCTTTCGAGCCGTGGCTAATGATGATGATTAGGGCGGATCGCGATCCACCACACCACAGATTGACAGCCGAGGTCCTCCCAAGCCACGAGCTCGACGTCTTAGTGCGTCCTCGACTATCCCGGAGAGCTTTGATGGTGGCGCTAGTGTCCCTCAAGCAGCTCGGGCTGTCACCTCGATGGAGAAGAGGTCCGAGATGGGCACTGGTGTCGCAACATCTGCGGACGCCACAGCCCGCCCTCTGGCAATTCCAGCGAGTGTGCCCGGGCTGGGTGTTACGGCCAGGTTCAAGGCGGATGCACCACTGAGTGCGCCCAAAGTCAGAAAGGCCACCACCAAGGCCACAAAGAGCGGGTCGAAGCCTGCTAGTCCTACACGACCCCAGGCCAGCAGTGGTGATTCTGCGAAGGCGGAAGGGGATGGTCTTGACAAGATCACGTCTGGTATCAAGAAAATTACTCTCTTGACCAACCAGCAGAAGCAGGGGCGCACTCGCGAAAGCAGAAAGACGACGGACGTCAACAAAGTTGCGTCTTCTACTAAACCGAAGAAACCAAGTCTCCCAGTCACAACCCGCGAGGAGCGTCAGCGAGACCTTGCTCCACCACCCGAAAGCAAGGATATCATCGTTGCAGGCTCCCCGCTTGTCGAAAAGAATAAGCCCGAGCTTGAGCGAGACCACGAAGCCGCGAAGTCCGCAGTCGAGGCCTCCGCGGCCGAGACTACTGCTGCCAAGGTCGAGACCCCAACTCATCAATCGCACAACCACGAAATCCCCGCCGACGTCTTTGTCGAGTACCAACCCGACGGCCCCGCGGCCGAAACCATCACCCCACAGGGTCCACTGGAGTGGCTTCCCATCAACACCAGCGAGACACCGAGTCCTCACAAGCAACAGCAGCCCACGCTCGTTCCTAATCCAACCGTCAGCTCACCGGCCCACGAAGATCACAGTGTGCCCCAGGTCATGTCCCCCAGCCCGATGAAGCGAGCCGAGGTGCCTGTCTTCACCCCGACTTCACAGCTACGCTTCGCCCCTAGAACTGGCGAGCAACCGCAGAAGTCGTCCGGCGAGCAACAGCAAAAGTCGTCGGCACCACCTACGTCGCCCAAGGCGGACCACCGCAAGACCAATAAGGATCTTTGGGAGGTCCCAGAGAGTCCTGACCACCTAGCTTGATCCGAGTGTGCGAATGGAACACGACGCTTCCGATGACGAGGAACGAGAGCCTATTGCTCTCTCCCTTGTGTCCTATTTCTAACTCTAATTCTCTTGTTTGACCGATCAGCACATGTTTCACGCTGATCGGTTCGTGCTACTCTGTAGAATCATTGCTCGAAGTCATGCGATACCCCATTTCCTAAGTCGAAGCCTGTTTCAAGCAAAGCAAATACTGTTTTTAGGTGGCAAGGGAGGTGTGTGCGGGTGGTTGGCGGAGTTCAAGGCATGTGCCAATTACGGAGTAAATATCAGGCAGAGGTTGGCTGGCAAGCGCATGCGCACGAAGTAATAGAAGATACCTTTGTTCGGACCAGCTGAGTCTACTACCATTTTCCCATTTAGTAACAAATCAGTCGTGGTGACATGAGCGTCTGCGTGAGTGGATGTCCTCCTTGTATACATTATATCTGTATTTCCCTGCTAATAGAGTGTGATGTGAGGATCGTTGCTCTCTTTTCGAGAGGAATGGACGAGGAGACGCTCACCTCCAGTCTCTCGAACACGCCATGCCCTGTTATATGAGTCTGGTAGGTACTCACACAATACAAATGTATATATAAGGGTAGTATCGACACTCCTCCCAGCAACCGGCGGGTATGAGGCAGGGTTCTTCAGGACAAGGGCACTATGGTCTAAGGGTCTAACCTCTCACCATTCCTAATCCCGAAAGGGTAGTATTCCTTGGTGGTGGGAGGTGGGGCTCGAACCCGAACCCGTTTTCTGCCTTTCATTTCCTCCCCATCCTTTTTTGGGACGACACGCGACCGCCCATCATGGATTCAGTTTGTATAAATCGGTTTCATGCTGTAACTGCACGTAGAAGATATATACGAAAAAGGCAATCTGCATGCGAGAGAGCCATCAGTACCAACATAAGCTAGCAATATAATACCATCCTCTGGGCTTCACCCGAGCCATGGAATGCTTTAGAACTACATACCATACCGTCAGCTTCGTCATAAGTCCACCGTGCCAAAGTTATGCATCCGCATCAAGCAACCGGCAGCACTTCTCCCAGTGAAGCACGTGACAAACACTACTAATGATGATCTGGGCAATTCGCTCGATCAACGAACCCCCTTGACCGCCATCAACGCCTGCAGACACATCAGACACTCCGCCCGGAACGGTGCCTTGAGCCCTTCGAACTCGTCCTGATGCACTGCAAGTAAAGCCCGCTCCTCCTTCCGGCGGTCCGCCGACACGCCTCCCTGCGGTGGGTACCGGATGTCCAAGTCGCACATCAACACTGCATTCATCTGGCGATATAGCTGCGTCTCCTTGGCAGCCAGCCCGACCACCAGCCACTGCAGCGCCTTGAGCGCAACGTCGAGTCCCTCGGCGCGTTTCGTGTCTGCCAGGGCGTCACAGAGCGCAATGCAGCGGCCGAAGACAACCGCGAGTGAGGTAGCGTCGGGCGTGGCGAAGGACGACTGGAGGATGGCAATGCAGTTGGCCAAGAGCTGGTGCATGGGCGCGCGGACGGCAGACTCATGGTGAGGGTGGTCAAGGATGCTCGCGGGAATGGCTACTGTTGCTGTTGCGGCGACAACATCACCCTGCTTTGATGCTGCCGCTGCGATCATCTGCATCCAGAAGGTATCGCGGTCTGCAGATGGGATGCACTCCTGCAGAAACGCAAAGGTCGCCTCGAGGGCGACGTGCTTGGCGGTTCGTCCAGCGAGTTGGAGGGTACCGTCGGCGTCGAGGCCGGCAAGCTTCAGCGCTGGGTTGTCGGTGTACACATCCTGTAGGGTTCGCTCGGGCGGCGATGGCTCGGGGGCGACAAGCTGCTTGGCCTTGACATGACGCACTCGGATTTCGCGCTTGTCGCTGGCGAGGAACATATTGATGTTGTACAGCTTGCTGGGCCTGGGCACATCGTCTCCGACAGGGTGGCGGTCTTCGGTGGACTCGTCGTTGTAGGCCTGAGTCTCCTTGAGGGGGGACACGTCCAACAGCGTCGTGTCGGGGTCATCGACGTCGACGTGACGATTGTTCAGGGTTGAGGGATTGAATGGGAGCTGCTGGGCGCCACCCCGAAGCTGTGGGTTGTTACCAAGTGTGATCCCGCCATCGCTCCTCTGGAGCTGGACGCCAGATGGGAGGCTAGGGGGCTGAATGCGGTCCCCACCGTCATCTCCACCGGAAGCAATGCTGCCACCACCATTGCCGGCATGATTAGCGGCCGTGGATACGATGGCATTGGCACGCGCAGCCTGCTTCTTCTTGCGCCTGTTCCGCTTCTTCCCCATCTCGCTATCGCTCTCTTCTCGCTGCAGAATCAACACCCTCCGTGCCCTTCGCTCGCTTTTCTTGCGCCACTGCGCAATTTTCCTCAGCCGACGATGTTTGTCGTCCAGAAGTGTGTTCCGCAGCACCGCCGTGCGGCACTCGTCCCAGTGGAACACGCCTAGGCGCCAGAGCAGCAGAGCGGAGGTGTTGACGATGTCCGTGCACTGGGTCTGGACGATGGGATCGGTGAACTGGGTATCGATGGAAAGGACGCGGCGAATGTCGTCGTCGGAGGCGTCGTCGGGAGCTTTCTCGCCTTGGGCAGCCTCAAAAGCGGACGCGGCAAGTTGGTATAGGCGTGGGGAGAAGGTGTTGTAGACAAGACGCAGGATGATCTCCACGTATGGAGTGACGCTGTTAGCTCTCCAGGTGACAGCGTCATGCTTGCTAGAAGGAAGGCGATGGTCAGCGAGCGTGTGTGGAAACGGGAAAGAAAGAAAAAGGCAGGAACGAGTAATCGCTCACTATTTTTTGGCGGGCACTCTTGAGGCGCTCAGCTTCTTTACCATCTTATTTGCCTTGTACTTTTCCCTCTTGGTTGCAAGCCTTTGATCCATGTTGACATAGGGAGCCTCTTGCTGGGCAATGTGTACAGTTGAGGTCACTGTGGTATGTTGAGCAGGTCTCTTCTCTTGAACCGTGGATGAAATATCAAATGGGAGCATCGGGATCAAGGCTAGGTTCCAAGGTTGGGTAGCAGACCGCCCCTTCCCCCTCCTTCCTCACCACCAAATCTGGGTTGTGGAGAATGAAGATTGACAAGCATTGCATCTTGAAGAACACCTAACTGACAGATGATATGATAGCTGCACTGATTTGAGAGCATTCTGAAGCACAACATTAGCAGGATAGTATTCAATCGAACAGAGACACTTTCACCCAGATGAATTCGCACATTTTCCACAAGAGGCTTAGATGGTAGTCAGTATATTTCTTGCATCTGTCCTCATTAGTAGCAAGTATGACCATGTGCTTTGGAACAGCAGTTGATTCAGAACACGGTAAGTCTTGAGTACACCTGAGAAGACTGCAAAAGTAAAATGCAGACTTACACTTCTAGCTTGCCACAACAGCCTACGATTCTGTAGCTTGCATGGTATCCCTCTTTTCGCGCCTCTCCTTCGCGCCCGCGATCACTTCCTGCCACTTCTTACGGTACTTGTCGACCGTCCGTTGCAAATGATTGTTATCCTTCTCCAAGGCCTCAGTCTGCCTGACAATCCTCAACAGCTCCTCCTCCAGCTCCCGGTTCCGCCGCCGGAGCGCCTCATCCGACGCGCCGCCGCCGCTATGCGACAAAGGTGACGACGGTCTCTGCATACGCATGCTGTCCACCATGGCGAGCCGGCTGTGCTGAGCACTGGCCTCAAAAGCCGCCAGGCGCTTCGTGACCTTGTCCAGCATGTCCTTGAGGCCCTTGTTCTCGGTGTTGAGCTCCTCGATGGCGTTGTACAGCCCTCTCTCGTTCTGGCTCTTACCGACCCGTCTTTTGACACTGGGCGACAGCGAGATTTGGGATTCCCTGGCGTCTACAAAGTCCTCGTCGTCCGGATCATGCGAGCCAGTCTCTGAGCCGTGGATCGAGGCAGCCATGGCGCGCCGCTTCTCTTTTTGGTCGAAGTTCAGGATGCTGGCGTATGATGCGGTGTGGCCGCTTGTAGGCACAACGTAGAAGGAGTCCGAGGGAGAATGCCCATCGCGGTAGATGGCTCGCAGGGTGGCTTTCGAGTAGATTTTGTTCAGGTCCGGCTCGTCACTGGCAGGCTGCGTGGACTTGCTTCTCCGCCTATGTGAAGTGCTTTCCGAAGAAGGACGCTCTGTGGAGGTCGACTCCTCCGCGATCAGAGGCAATCCGGCGAAGGCCAACGGAGCAGACAAGGTGTTGATAATGCTACCAAAAGTATTATAGAAGCGAGAGAAGCCTTCGTCACCCGAAGATGGTGCCGCCGGGGAGTCAAGCTCATCCGCCTCGTCGATAGAAGGCTGGCGCGTGACTTGTGCCGGAGTTTGGACCGGTGGGACCCAGCTGGGTTTGTGCTGTCCGCCCTTGTTGTCCAGCATATTCTGCATTCTTGTTTTGGAGCCATCTTTTCGCGAGATTGTGTCCAAATTGCCAGGGGCTTGTTCATTCGATACACTCGGCGCGGCCGGTGCGCCCCTTCTCGAGCCGCGGATCCCCCTAGCGGACGCGAGATTGCTGGCGATGGACGAGGAGAGCTCCCGACTCGGGGGATAACGGCGCTGGGGCGTCAGGGCTGGCACTGCCGCGGAGGACTTGGAAGCCGTCGAGTTCGCTGCAGCTTCTGCCTCCTTTGTGCCATCTGTCCGCGCCGGGGCTTTCTCCTCGGCATGATCGGCGGCATCTTTTTCAGAAGAGGCGGCGCGTTTGGCGGGATGTTCGACGGAGAATTTGATCAGCTCGGACAGCTTCTGGTGATGCTGCTCGAGCAGGCGGAGAGTGCGCAGGGCCTCGATGCTGGAAGTGGATTTCGCGGCGAGGGAGAACTCGCCGGCAGCTCGGGTGTGCTCGTTGATGGCGACGGTGGAGTTCGCGGTCTGGGTTGCGTCGGAGGCGGCTTTTGCATGGTCATGCGCCTGGCAAGATGGTGTCAGCCACAGAGTGAGGACAGAGACTACGGTCAGACCATACCTTGATTAGAGGCGCAGGATCCATGGCGCCTTGCAGTGAGTCTTGTTGATGGAGATCAATTGTGGTGGGAAGGAGGATGTGGTGGTTCAGGAATGGGTACGTTCGGTTCGATCTTGAGGCTGAAGTGGAACTTGTGACTGCGCGCAACTCAAGACTTGCATCGGTCCGGAGACTTTGCCCCGCGGGAGTTTGCCGAACCTACGCGGTATGACAAGCTGGAGAATGACTGCCCTGATCCAACAAACCACGCGTACTAAGTAAGTGTACGGAACACAGAACTCTTGACTTGTACAGTTGTCTTGTCGAATATATAGAGGACAACCCATTGCTTTGGTTTTCGTTGCTGTCTGAGATTCTCCGTTTCATGGCTTTGCATTTGGGTATTAGCACAAAGGGTCCGTCTTTTTTTGTTCACTCTTGTTTACATATGTGTTCAGCGGCACGTGGGCATGCCTGCTTCTCAATCCACCAGCCTCAGTACCTTCAAGTAGGTACCTACCTAGGTAGGTAGTGAGGCTAAATAGGACTTATTCTGCACTCTTCGAATAGCTGATTATAACCCCAAATTGTATCACTACCGGTGCCCACAGTGGTTACCTAACTTTCAAGTAAGGTACCGTTGTAGGGCAGGAGCGGAGCAAACTGCCCACCTGGGCAGCTGACGGGGGAGGCATCATTCAAGCCACAATGACTTCACCACGAAAGTTTGCACCCATCTACTCCTCTCACTTCAACTTGCAGCGCGTTCTTCCGTCTTCATTGCCTCTCTGGGACCTAGTCTGGACCTGTTGGCCCCTGCAAATGGACACTGGCCCGAAGACTCCACTACCTGCTGCAGTGCGTGCCTCGCTTCCCCAGGGGCGTCATCGTATTATCCTCACAGCGCTACTTGTCGCGTTTCGTCATCAGTCAGTACACCCGCCCGTACGGAGTACCTACACACGAATTCAATCTGTTGTGTTTTGTCGCGACTCTTCAACGGCAACCGTGACCATCGTCCAAGGCATCCCTCAAGCTTGGCCCCAATGCTTATGCCATCATCCATACCCCACAGTCCTCGATTCCTAGGAGGGAACGTTTTGGACCGAGTAGCGCATTAAACCATTGGCACGCGCACATCATGGCCGACAGATCCCTAGGCCTGGGAAAGCTGCTGGCCAAGTCAAAGTCCACCATCCGACGCCGCCCCAGGAAAGGTTCCGTCGATGGCTCCAACAGCCTCGAGAGTGACGATGCGACATCGTCCCTCTCCTTCTCAAATCAGTCAAATTCAAACTCTCAATCCCGTTCCGAGCTTGATCACGATCGAGTTGAGGGGTACGACAGCAACGAAGCTGCCTCGGTCGTCGAACTTAGACTGGAACACAAGGCGAGCGAAGAGTCGACAACAAGTCTAGTGTCCACCACCTACGATTCGGAGGATCAGGATTTATGGTAAGTTGTGTTATGTGCTCAGCTATACTAGTACACGAATGCTATAATATAGCTGATCTACGGATTACCTTGCCCCCTTCCCGTTGGCCCCTTACCCATCCCATCCCATGGTTCCATGGGTCATCCAGTGCAATGCGCATCCGATCAGGTCTTCTAGGCCTTGTGTGTCGCAAGGTCAAACCCTATTTCCCAGCCTCATCCCAGTGAGATGGCACTATTTCGGCACCCCAAACGGCCCCTACGTTGCGCCAATCCTGATGCTAAACCGAGATTATCCAGAGGCGCAAATGCGTTTCTTGTCCCACAAGTCCTCCAAATGGCCAAATATGGATACGCTAGACCCCTGAGTCCCGAGGGACTCAGATCTCCACTTCCACGTTGACTTCATATTACCAACGCCTGGACCTGAGCTGACAGGCCAAGCACACACTACCAGCACTTCTTACTTCAGCCGGCCCCCCTCCTTCTTACGCTTCTCATGCTCAAAATAGCTTCT
The DNA here is from genome assembly GCA_003671545.1 of Ophiognomonia clavigignenti-juglandacearum. Lineage (NCBI taxonomy): Eukaryota > Fungi > Ascomycota > Sordariomycetes > Diaporthales > Gnomoniaceae > Ophiognomonia > Ophiognomonia clavigignenti-juglandacearum. Next base: position 4,126 of record PYFS01000636.1, on the reverse strand, counting down.
TCTTGCTACTCCGTATTAACCTCACCACCTCCAGGTCCTCCAGCCGGCCCATTGCTTCCCATCACCCGTCGCAGATTGGATATCTGACGACCAATTCACCCCTGATACAGCATCAGTATTACCACGACACCTCCACCACGGATTCCCAAGGCGAACTAGAGGCCTACCCGGCCGGTCTTGCGCCCCCAACCTCCCGTTCTAGCAGGAGGTCGCCCTCGCCTGTCGGTCGCATTAAGAACGCCTTCAAATCTAAGAAGAGCCTGCAAAAGCTATCAGGGGGTAGCAGTCAGAGCTCGAGCCCCGAAAGACGCCCGGCAACTTCCGGTTCGCAACGATCGCAACAGTCGCAACAACCGTTCGACTTGAACGAGAGTCTCGATACCGCCCACTCTCCCGCACCCGATCTTCCCCTAAGAGCGCAACCTGAGAAAGAGACTGGGGTAGAGGGAGCACAAGAGCCGAAGCGTGAACCGACGGAGCGCGGCAGTCGTCTGTCACGAGGAAGGGCCCAGTCCATCGAAGTTCGTACACCACCCGGCACTCCTACTGCTTCCGACAAGGGTACTCCTCCGGTCATAGTCAACACTCCTCCTACTCCTACGAATACCACCTCCCCTCGATTCAGCCTCATACGCAAGGAGAACCCCGCAGAAGGAGGCAAGATTGCTCAGAGACGGGGCAGGGCAGATTCGGCAAGCATTGTGCCCAGCAAGCTGTCCACCATCTTGTCAGCTCCGCTCACACCGATCGAGAGCGTCGCTGCCACACCTGCCAACCAGGCATCTGGATTCTTTGGATCAGTGTTCTCTGCCGCTCAAACCGCCGCCCAGAGTTTTTCCAATACAATCTCGAACTCGAACGTCGGCAACAACAATCAGAAGAACAGGTCCTTGTCTTCCGGTCAGACAGTACAAAAGAGCTTGGACGAAGAGGACAAGGTCGAGGTTGAGCCATCTGCTGCGGCCAAACCGAGCGCTTTCATGGAATCTCAGGAACCTGCGGTTAAGACTATAGGCACAGGCGACCTTTCCCTGAGTCAATTGGGCATCGAGATAATGGACAGGTCCACAACACCGACCACCTCTAGGTTCCCTGACCAGCCGGAGCAAGGCAGGACAAGGTCTGACTCTGCACCTACCGAAGGCAGCCCCGTGCAAAACGCTGTAGAGCTTCCGTGGGACGATGCGCATAGACCTCACTCCTTATACGACCCACAAGGATTTGGCGACAAGACACCTCCCACTGGCAGCGTGTACGATGAAGGCGCTGGCGTGCATCGAAGTGGCAGCATCAGGAGTGCTATTGGTGGCGCCCGTAACCGCACCGCCAGGAAACGTGGAAGCACTGGTGGGACGGGTGGGACGGGAAATACTATCGGTGCTGCATTGTCGGCTGTGAATACGTCTTTGGCCCAACCAGGAGTTCAGATTGGTGCACCGAAACTTACTGGGTTTGCGGTGGCCAGCAAAAAGCGGAACCGAGACTTTCATGAGCTGTTCAAGAGCGTGCCAGACGATGACTATCTCATTGAAGACTACAGCTGTGCATTGCAGCGGGAGATTCTGGCTCACGGACGTCTATATGTCTCTGAAGGACACCTTTGTTTCAGCAGCAACATTCTCGGTTGGGTGACTACTCTGGTCATGAGCTTTGACGAGATTGTATCTGTTGAGAAGCGGAGCACAGCCTTGCTTTTCAAGAACGGACTAATGATTTCCACCCTGCATGCCAAGCATATCTTCGCCAGTTTCACCAGTCGAGATTCCACCTATGACTTGATTATCAAGATCTGGAAGCTTGGTCATCCAGGTCTGCAAAGTTCCCTCAACGGTGTGCGACTGGACGAGACGGGTGGTGACAAGACGGAGAAAATCGACGGCGATGATATGGCCGAAGGAGAGCACAGCCACAGTGCCTCGGCTTCAGACGAGGAGGACGCCAGTGAGGATGGAGACGATGTGTATGACGAAGACGAAGAGGAGGATGAAGACTTGGAGCCTGCGCAAGCAGCAGAAGCACCACTGCTGCAGTCATCTGCTATCGAGAAGTCCGTCACTCGCAAACCCTCAGGCGCAGTCGGCGGCTCCAACACTGCTACTGAAAAGCCCAAGGATGCCCCAGTGGCCCCAGCAGGCGTTCAAGATTTTCCAGGCCCTGCAACACATGCTGCTACAGACTGCGGCGATGCTGATGCGCATTACAAAAAGATTACCGGTGACGATGTTGTCCCTGCGCCACTCGGAAAAGTCTACGACATGCTCTTCGGTCCTAATTCGGCGGCATGGATGTCAAACTTTCTCACCAAAGACCAAAAATGTCTGGATCTGCAAATGGAGGATAAAGGTGGTCTTACGGATGATCACAAAACACGGGCTTACAATTATATCAAACCCTTGAGCGGTGCCATCGGCCCAAAGCAGACCAAGTGCCTCATTTCGGAGCACCTCGAGGCTCTTGATTTGGAGCAAGTGGTGAGGGTCCTGGTCACTACGCAGAATCCTGACGTGCCCAGCGGGAATGTGTTCAACGTCAAGACCAAGTATTGTCTGACGTGGGCCGAGAACAACTCAACCCGAGTGCAGATCAATTGCTTCGTTGAATGGACCGGCAAGAGTTGGCTGAAAGGTACTTGCCCTCTCTCGTTCGCTATGCTTTCCGCGTATTTGGAGTACGCGACTAACAAATGATCCTAGGTCCAATCGAAAATGGTGCCAACGACGGTCAATCACAGTTCTGCAAGGACTTGTTCATGGCCCTCAAGGCAGCAGTCTCCAAGCGCACAGCCACTGCAGCCGGAGGCAAGGGCCGTAAGAGGGGCAAGAAGGGCAAGACAAGTCAAACCGCAAATGTCACCAGCGACTCGGACGAGCCATCCAAAGCCTCGGCCAAACACAACTGGGGAATGCTTGAGCCCTTGCACGATATTATCGGCCCTGTCCTGGACATAGGAAAGCCGCTGATGACAGGGAATCTTCTCTACGGACTGCTTGTGGGCCTTCTGGTTACTGCCTGGTTCGGCTTCGGTCGCAACAGTCGGCCTGTGGCTCCCCCCTATGGTTCCGGCCTGGGGCTTTATGGCTACCCCGATCGCCTTGCCGCATACGAGGAGATGTGGCGCCGGGAGGAAAGCGAGTTGTGGGAGTGGTTGGAGGAGCGCGTTGGTCTGGAGCGTCTGAACAATGGGGGCCCAGCATCCCACTCGCGCCAGAAGGTCGTGGAGCCTCGTACTATGGAGGAGAAGTTGCGAGAAGACCGCATGGATGAGAGGGAGGTCAAGGAGGCCATCAGAATCACGGAGGAGAAGCTGAGGGTATTGAAGTCGGTCGTTGGGGGCGACGACAAGTAAAGCTGAACCTAAACCGGAAACCTGACGGCTTCCGTTCCTCTTTGGAAACAACATCATTGGGGTGGCATCATGCCCCCATCCAAGCTAGAGCACAGCATAGTCTTTTTCGTTTGTTTGTTCTTTTTGTTACTCTCATCGTTATCCTCTCCTTTCTCAGTCAGCAGGGTGTGGGCGGTAGCATTTGGCTTCAATTTTGTGGGTTGACATTAGGACTGCACAGAGCGTGGACAAACGGGATGGTGCAGGAGTTGAGTGTACAGATGGTGCAAAATAGCATAGCACCAATGCATGGGGAGCCAGTTTTCTGTTAATACAAAGACCATGTCGTGTATTGTTTGATGTCCGTCCTTATGCTGATGCCTTTGCTTGAGTTGTTGCTGAGGGGCCATGCATGGACTTTGATATTCAAGGGAGATACATTTATTGCTACCACGAAGGTATACTCAAGTGAGTCTGCTGAATACCAGCAGCATAAAAAAACATCCTTGACTCTGCTGGCCAGGAAGCTTACTAGAACAGAGTGAAGTCCAGGATGGAGGCAGAGAATGCCCCAAAGCAGCAGGAGGTGTGGGCGCAAACCAGGTGGACCGTGCACACTGAAAATTTCAAGTATAAATACCACGCTCCCCCCTTTCTCCTTTGGGAATTTCTCTTCTTCTTTTCTGTATGTCGACAATACTCTAGAGAATCATTTCTATAGGAATTGTCTCACTTCTATGTTTCCCAACATAGCTACAGAACCTACCCGGGAAGATGACTTCAAATCCTCGGTACCCTAGG